>CM034354.1:16322123-16621015 GCA_019925275.1 Mytilus edulis | reverse complement strand
TTAGATCAATTCTGACATGGGGTAAAATTGTTTATCAGGTCAAGATCTATCTGCCCTGAAATTTTCAGATGAATCGAACAACCCGTTTATAGGTTGCTGCCCTTGAATTGGTAATTTTGAGAAAATTTTGCTGTTTTTGGTTATTATCTTGAATATTATTATAGATATAGATAAACTGTAAACAGCAAAAATGTTCAGCAAAGTAAGATCTACAAATAAGTCAACATGACCAAAATGGTCTGTTGACCCCTTTAGAAGTTATTGCCCTTTATAGTAAATTTTTAACCATTTTTCGTAAATCTTAATTATCTTTTACAAAAATCTTCTCCTCTGAAACTACTGGGCCAAATTAAACCAAACTTGGCCACAATCATCATTCGGGTATCTAGTTTAAAAATTGTGTCCGGTGATCCGGCCAACCAACCAAGATGGCCGCCATGGCTAAAAATAGAACATAGGGGTAAAATGCAGTTTTTGGCTTATCACTCAAAAACCGAAGCATATAGAGCAAATCTGACAGTAGTAAAATTGTGTATCAGGTCAAGATCTATCTGCCCTGAAATTTTGAAATGTATCGGACAACTCGTTGATAGGTTGCTGCCCCTGAATTGATAATTTTAAGGAAATTTTGCTGTTTTTGGTTATTATCTTGAATATTATTATAGATAGAGATAAACTGTAAACAGCAAAAATGTTCAGTTAAGTATGATCTACAAATAAGTCAACATGACCAAAATGGTCTGTTGACCCCTTTAGGAGTTATTGCCCTTTATAGTCAATTTTTAACCATTTTTCGTAGATCTTAGTTATCTTTTACAAAAATCTTCTCCTCTGAAACTACTGGACCAGATTTAACCAAACATGGCCAAAATCATTATTAGGGTATCTAGTTTAAAAATTGTGTCCGGTGACCCGGCCAACCAACCAAGATGGCCGCCATGGCTAAAAATAGAACATAGGGGTAAAATGCAGTTTTGGCTTATCACTCAAAAACCAAAGCATTTAGAGCAAATCTGACATGTGGTAAAATTGTTTATCAGGTCAAGATCTATCTGCAACAACAAAAGAAAGAGAGTTTTTAACGACCTCAGCTGGCTATACAACCGTTGCACAATCAACTGAATTTTGCAGAAATCATTTATAGGATAGATTGCCCATATATGATAATTTTTTATTACCTTTTTGTTTTTTTTTGGCAAAGGCGGGGGGGGGGGGGGGGGTTGCGCAACAACAAAACTACTTCACAACTTTCTCATTACTTTGCATTTCTTGTTAGATAAATTTTACAAAAATTCTCCCCTGAACAACTGTCGGATTTAAACAAACTTGGTTTAAATCACCACTAGGATATCCAGGGACCACTGTGTATGATGACCCTGCCTGCCCACATGGCTGAAATAAAACATAGGTTTCAAATGCACTCTTTAGTATTATATCTCTGAAACTAAACAACAGTACAACAGTTGCATTTATCATGCAACAATTGTAAATAAAAATATCAGGTGAGCGACACAGGGTCCTTGGACCCTCTAGTTTTAATTATTTTGTTGCCTAAAGAGTTTAATGCATGCATACTGCAGCGCGTCTGAGAATGGATTCTGTATTACTTTTCACGTTCTTTCAGAACACCACGAAAGTTTGCATAATGAGCGATTCGTTAATTAAATAATTGCAATATGTCCCTGCAAGCTTTGTAAAAAAATAATTCCGGTGAAAATTATTCAAATGGGATTCAAGATTTTCAAGATTTTATTCATAACCTCAGACACATACCTTGTGTACAAGAGGACAATATATACAAACATATTAAGTTAATACTTAGCGAGACAGGACAAACGAAACACAAATACATAGTATATTATAAAAGACAATTGGTATAATTAGATTAAGTATTTTATGATTTTCTTCACGAAACTTGATAATTTCCTTTGAACTTGTACGTTACATATAGACAGCAAGCCAGTAAATTTGTTCTTGCTTGGATTCATTACATAGTAATTTGGTATAAACTTTGATCTAAGAGCAGAAACTTCAACATTTTTACAGGTAAACAATATATGAAACTCATTCCCTATTCCCTAATTACATAATGTTAATATTCTATTTTCCCTCGCGATCCCCGCCCATCTACCCGTCTCAATAGGTAACTTCAAATTCGAGCATCGAAGTTTAGATGTGTAATATCTTTCCTTGGGTAATAATCGCAATAGATACGGTTCCAAACCAAACTCGAGTTTGAATAAAGAAAAGAATTCACCCCTAGATGCATTATTTATCTGCGAGATCCAATGCTGATAGTACTGATCTGTTAATCGCTGTTTAACCATACTTTTTAACCAATCAATATTTACAACTAATTGATCGTTCCATATAAAACTAAGACCTGTATCATCAAATATAGATTTTACATAATGAATCCATTTAAATTTGGTATTCATGTAGTTTAATCATAAGTCTTAGAAGGATATTTGACAGTTTGCTCTCTGTTTTAATAGTTCTGCACCAAAATGATGCCATCCTAAATTTTATAGAGATATCTAAAGAAACCCGACCTAATTCCCCGTAAACCATAAAATTTGGTGTACTATTCCGAACACCAAGAATATTTTTACAGAATTGCAAATGCATTTTCTCAATATTCTGTTTATTTTCAAATCCCCCAAACCTCTGATGAATATAACAAGAGGCTCTCAAGAGCCTGAATCGCTCACCTTAATTCTTTTGGTTAAATGATTATTTTGGCTTTTCAATTTATTTATATGTTTTTTGGATCGTCCTATTTTCTTCAAAAGCCAAAAAAAATAATCATTTTCTCCTATGTTCTATTTTAGCCATAGGAGCTATGTTTCTTGACATACAAGGAAATAAAATATAAACTTTATACTAGATACTCTGAAACTCATTAAGCCTAAGTTTGGCTGAAATTGATACAGCAGTTTCAAAGGAGAAGATTTTTTAAAGTAAGTCAACATGATGAACAAATTGTGAAAAAAGTCTTTAAGGGGCAATAACTCTTTAAGAGGTCAATTGACAATTTTGGTCAAATTGACTTAATTGAAGATCTTACTTTGCTGAACATTATTGCTGTTTACAGTTTATTTCTATCTATAATTATATTCAAGATAATAAACAAAAACAGCAAAATTTCCTTAAAATTATCAATTCAGGGACAGCAACCCAACAACAGGTTGTCTGATTCATCTGAGAATTTCCGGGCAGATAGAAATTGACCTGATAAACAATATTACCCAACGTCAGATTTGCTCTAAATGCTTTGGTTTTTGAGTTATAAGCCAAAAACTGCATTTGACCCCTATGTTCTATTTTTAGCAATGGCGACCATGTTTGTTGATAGATCATAACTTCGGATACAATTTACAAACAAGATACCCTAAGGAACATTCAGTTAAAGTTTGGAAGTATTTGGCCCAGTAGTTTCAGAGGAGAAGATTTTTGTAAAAGATTACTAAGATTTACGAAAAATGGTTAAAAATTGACTATAAAGGGCAATAACTCCTAAAGGGGTCAACTGACCATTTCCGTCATGTTGACTTATTTGTAAATCTTACTTTGCTGAACATTATTCCTGTTTACAGTTTATCTCTATCTATAATAATATTCAAGATAATAACCAAAAACAGCAAAATTTCCTTAAAATTACCAATTCAGGGGCATCAACCCAACAACAGGTTATCTGATTCATCTGAAAATTTCAGGGCAGATAGATCTTGACCTGATAAACAAATTTACCACGTCAGATTTGCTCTAAATGCTTTGGTTTTTGAGTTATAAGCCAAAAACTGCATTTGACCCCTATGTTCTATTTTTAGCAATGGCGACCATGTTTGTTGATAGATCAAAACTTCGGATACAATTTATAAATTAGATACCCTAAGGAACATTCAGTTAAAGTTTGAAAGTATTTGGCCCAGTAGTTTCAGAGGAGAAGATTCTTGAAATAGTTTACGACGACAGACGACGACAGACGACGACAGACGACGGACGCCAAGTGATGGCATAAGCTCACTTGTCCCTTCGGGACAGGTGAGCTAATAATATAGGTGCGACTACAGCATCGGAGAGTTATAACTGAATATCAATAGGCAATGATATATGTTTTATCTTCCTGTAGAGAGCAAACATTGCTTTTTGTGCTTGATCAAAAATCCTTTTTCTAGCAGTACAAAAAATACCGTTATAATTAAAAGTTATTCCTAAATAACTTCTCAGTATAGCATTACCATATACATGAAAATCAAACTTGTCTCGTACCTTTTTTTTTTAACGAAACACAATAATTTTTGTTTTATCTATATAAACTTGGAGTTTCCATATGTTACAATATTGTTCAAAAACATCGAGTGCATGTTGTAGTTCTTCCTTACTATCAGACATAATAACTGTCATTTGTGTACAAAATTACAAAGATTTTGACTATTACTTGTAACAATTCTTCACAGTTTTTAGAAATATATTCTAAATCTTTTACATCATTTTCCACAAAAAAGTTTTCTAAATCATTCAAAAACACCGAAAACAAAAACGGTGATAATTTTTCACCCTGTCTAACACAAACACCACAGTTGAAGAAAGCTGACCTTTGGTTACCATATCGAACACATGTCTTTATATTTTGATACATATTATAAATAACTGTAACTTTTTTCCCAGTAATGTGAGATTTTTGTAACTTTTGCCATAACCCTGTTCTCCAAACAGTGTCAAATGCTCTCTTAAAATCCACAAATGTGCAAAATAATTTTTTGCCCATCGAAAAAAATACAGATTAAATTGAATGCAGCACAACAATATTATCGGTAGTTGAAAATCCTTTTCTAAATCCAGCCTGAGATTCTGATATAAGTTCAACTTCATCTGAAGAACTATTTAATCTCTCATTTATTATTGATGAAAAAGTCTTTCCTAAACAAGAGTTTAATGTTACACCTCTATAATATGCAGGGTCTGCTTTGGAACCTTTATTCTTAAAAATGGGAATCATAATACCAAGAGACCATAACTCTGAAACTATCCCTGTATCTAATACTAAATTTAAAAAGTTAACATACAATGGCATAAAATCATATACAGTACATTTTATATATTCATTAATTATTTTCTCACATCCACTAGCTTTATCATTTTAAAGTTTTTTACACTTTTTAAAATCTCATCTTCGGTTACAGCACCATTCAATAAGTTATACAATTCATCTGGTGGTAAAACCATGTACATTAAAATTAACTTCTGGTGAGAGAAGTTGCTGTATTCTGGGTTTTTTTTTTATTTAGTACGTAAAAATTATTATTCTGTTGAATTGGTGTTTTGGCCATCTAATATACAATTTTCATGTAACTGTTATATGATTATCATAACTTTAACATGATAATTTTTGTTTTAACCTCTTGTAGAATTTTATTCCCACCCTCGAGTGATGCATTGCGGGGACCGTATATAAATACTGGCCGGTCTAGGTTAAATAGGTTTATATCAGTGATTAGATATAGGAAGACGTGGTTTGAGTGCCAATGAGACAACTCTCCATCCGGATAACAATTAATAAAAGTAAACCATTATAGGTCAAGGTACGGCCTTCAACCCGGATCCTTGGCTCACACCGAACAGCAAGCTATAAAGGGCCCCAAAAATTACTAATGTAAAACCATTCAAACGGGAAAACCAACGCTCTAATCTATATAAAAACGAGAGACGAGAAACATGTATGAACTACATAAACAAACGACAACTACTGTACACCAGATTACTGACTTAGGACAGGTGCAAACATTTGCAGCGGGATTAAACGTTTTAATGGTACTAAACATTCTCCCTTTTCTGAAACAATAGTATAAGATCACAACATAGAAAAACACACTATGAAATATCAATTGGAAGGCTTTTAACTCAATCAATGTCTGTTCAATGTCTGATCATGGAAGTAAATATTACTTCCATGGTCTGATCAACTATTTTTAAAAGTTATGCCCCTTGGAAATATTAATTATATGGAGAATTTTATTGTCTTCTCTCTATCGTGTATAATTCCTGTCAGATTGTAATTATAAAGCTTATATTATAAGTTTATATAAGCAATGTCAATAGTAATGCCGAAGAACTTTGGCACATTTTTGCATTTTCCCAAGGAGGATAAAAGTCAGTTTTTAGATCTTTTTAGATCAACTGACTGAAAACACATTTGAAGTGCTGTCAAAATGCATTAACATAAATTTGGTACTTCTGAAATTGGGAATCATTGTATATAAATTCTAGCAATGCTTCATACGTAATCGATCACTTTCTTTAACCATTTCATTCTCTTTAATGAGTTTTGTTTGGTTGAAGAGTTCGATATTTAAATAGTATTGTAAATAAGATGTTAAACTGCGTTTCTTGAGATGATGTATTTATCTAGTTTCCGTTTCTTCTAGAACTGCAAGAAAGTCAGTGTAATGAGCGATTCATTAATCGGAATTGTAATATAAAAATACAATCATTGTAAATATTTTCTCTTGGAAGATTAGTCATGTGTTAAAAGTTGAAACTCTTCAAGGTTAGAAAACATCACTTGAATAAAAGCAACATTTAACATTTGACGAGGCTTTAAATCGTTATGGAAGGAATTTTTAACCAGTTTAATCATCAGGCGTGAAATAAAATTTACAAAATGGAATTTTATATCTTAATTTCGTCCGTTTTCTTGACATGCCAATCGACGGATTTTCGATTCACAAATTTTAAACTGTCCATGCCGCCATGCTTAAAAGAAATTTCCGTGTTAGATACGAGCAAAACTCGATCAAAAATATCGTGTGCTAAACATTGCACTAATGACGGAATGTGTGATACATTAATTTGGGATTTGAATAACCGGATGTGTATGCTTCATTCGGAATCCTCGGGAAATAACGATTCGCACAATGTTACCATTGGACAAGGGTGGCTAGTTTATGTTTTAGCTTTTAGTGGTAAGTAAACGATGAACTTCAAAGACATTTTCATATTATGTTGTTTCATTTAATTCTCTGGAACTCTCGTTTCTTTATGATTTATTTTACTTTCAAAATGTCTATCAAATGTCAGTGTGTCGTGAGAAATAAAAAAAAAAAAGTTAACTCTACTTTAAATCTATGGAAGGTTTATATACTACAAATAAAATTATTATGTGATATTTAATTTTTAATTTGACATAATTTTAACAATTTAGTTAACTCGAATATATCATAACACCAAAAAATATATGTCTTACTTAGATCATAATGTATGTTCATTACTTTTATTTTAGTCATTGCCTCCACATTTGTTTAAACTATTTGGAGAATAAAGTTCCGTTTTTTCGTAAAAAATACAATATCAAAATGGTCTGATTGTGTGTGAACTTCTGTGTCAATTACATAACATTCAAAAATACCTTTGAAATTTCAATACTTGTTCAGATCGGTGATTTGTTAAGATTTTTCTGTTCTTGCTGGGGTGCGCATACTAATTTTCGTGCTTGAAGTCCACTCTAGCCTTCTATGATGCGAAATACTTCGCAATCTTCTAACACGTTTTTTATTACTTTATAAAACTTGAGATATACGAAATATATCAAAGGGACAATCAAACTCATCAGTCAAAAATGATTCGTCAACTACAAAACAAAAAAGATAAACGGACCAAAAGACAAACAACAGTACAACAATAAAATCTAAAGAATCATGGGCCAAATGATAATTATTAATATACACAGGATACAATAATAAATATCAAATCTAAAGAATGGGCCAAATGATAATTATTAATCTACACAGGATATAAAAATAAATATAAAATCTAAAGAATGGGCCAAATGATAATTATTAATCTACACAGGATATAAAAATAAATATATAAAATCTAAAGAATGGGCCAAATGATAATAATTAATCTACACAGGATATAAAAATAAATATAAAATCTAAAGAATGGGCCAAATGATAATTATTAATCTACACAGGATATAAAAATAAATATAAAATCTAAAGAATGGGCCAAATGATAATTATTAATCTACACAGGATATAAAAATAAATATAAAATCTAAAGAATGGGCCAAATGATAATTATTAATCTACACAGGATATAAAAATAAATATAAAATCTAAAGAATGGGCCAAATGATAATTATTAATCTACACAGGATATAATAATAAATATAAAATCTAAAGAATGGGCCAAATGATAATTATTAATCTACACAGGATATAATAATAAATATCAAATCTAAAGAATGGGCCAAATGATAATTATTAATATACACAGGATACAATAATAAATATCAAATCTAAAGAATGGGCCAAATGATAATTATTAATCTACACAGTATATAAAAATAAATATAAAATCTAAAGAATGGGCCAAATGATAATTATTAATCTACACAGGATATAAAAATAAATATAAAATCTAAAGAATGGGCCAAATGATAATAATTAATCTACACAGGATATAAAAATAAATATAAAATCTAAAGAATGGGCCAAATGATAATTATTAATCTACACAGGATATAAAAATAAATATAAAATCTAAAGAATGGGCCAAATGATAATTATTAATCTACACAGGATATAATAATAAATATAAAATCTTAAGAATGGGCCAAATGATAATTATTAATCTACACAGGATATAAAAATAAATATAAAATCTAAAGAATGGGCCAAATGATAATTATTAATCTACACAGGATATAAAAATAAATATAAAATCTAAAGAATGGGCCAAATGATAATTATTAATCTACACAGGATATAAAAATAAATATAAAATCTAAAGAATGGGCCAAATGATAATTATTAATCTACACAGGATATAAAAATAAATATAAAATCTAAAGAATGGGCCAAATGATAATTATTAATCTACACAGGATATAATAATAAATATAAAATCTAAAGAATGGGCCAAATGATAATTATTAATCTACACAGGATATAATAATAAATATAAAATCTAAAGAATGGGCCAAATGATAATTATTAATCTACACAGGATATAATAATAAATATAAAATCTAAAGAATGGGCCAAATGATAATTATTAATCTACACAGGATATAATAATAAATATAAAATCTAAAGAATGGGCCAAATGATAATTATTAATCTACACAGGATATATAATAAATCTAAAATCTAAAGAATGGGCCAAATGATAATTATTAATCTACACAGGATATAATAATAAATATAAAATCTAAAGAATGGGCCAAATGATAATTATTAATCTACACAGGATATAATAATAAATATAAAATCTAAGAATGGGCCAAATGATAATTATTAATCTACACAGGATATAATAATAAATATAAAATCTAAAGAATGGGCCAAATGATAATTATTAATCTACACAGGATATAATAATAAATATAAAATCTAAAGAATGGGCCAAATGATAATTATTAATCTACACAGGATATAATAATAAATATAAAATCTAAAGAATGGGCCAAATGATAATTATTAATCTACACAGGATATAATAATAAATATAAAATCTAAGAATGGGCCAAATGATAATTATTAATCTACACAGGATATAATAATAAATATAAAATCTAAAGAATGGGCCAAATGATAATTATTAATCTACACAGGATATAATAATAAATATAAAATCTAAAGAATGGGCCAAATGATGAATTATTAATCTACACAGGATATAATAATAAATATAAAATCTAAAGAATGGGCCAAATGATGAATTATTAATCTACACAGGATATAATAATATATATAAAATCTAAAGAATGGGCCAAATGATGAATTGTTAATCTACACAGGATATAATAATAAATATAAAATCTAAAGAATGGGCCAAATGATGAATTATTAATCTACACTGGATATAAAATATAAATATAAAATCTAAAGAATGGGCCAAATGATGAATTATTAATCTACACAGGATATAATAATATATATAAAATCTAAAGAATGGGCCAAATGATGAATTATTAATCTACACAGGATATAATAATAAATATAAAATCTAAAGAATGGGCCAAATGATGAATTATTAATCTACACTGGATATAAAAATAAATATAAAATCTAAAGAATGGGCCAAATGATGAATTATTAATCTACACTGGATATAAAAATAAATATAAAATCTAAAGAATGGGCCAAATGATGAATTATTAATCTACACAGGATATAATAATATATATAAAATCTAAAGAATGGGCCAAATGATGAATTATTAATCTACACAGGATATAAAAATAAATATAAAATCTAAAGAATGGGCCAAATGGTGAATTATTAATCTACACTGGATATAAAAATAAATATAAAATCTAAAGAATGGGCCAAATGATGAATTATTAATCTACACAGGATATAATAATAAATATAAAATCTAAAGAATGGGCCAAATGATGAATTATTAATCTACACTGGATATAAAAATAAATATAAAATCTAAAGAATGGGCCAAATGATGAATTATTAATCTACACAGGATTTAATAATAAATATAAAATCAAGAGAACCAAGTACTACATATTCGCGACAAATAACATTACAATATTTAATTTAGGGATGTAATACCGATTTAAATGAGACCTGGAAATCTAGAAAATACGATAGAATATAAAGTTTTAACGCGAGTAAGCACTAGATGCTGAGTTTCGGTATAAAAATAACACATAGATAGCAGATAGTTACCCCGAGAAAACATTGTCAACTGAGGCGAAGCCAAGGCTACATAAAGTCATATTCCCTCCGGAGAAGATTTTACCAGTTACTTCAAAATAACGTCAAAAAGTAAAATATTAGTAAATTGACCTCGACTGACAGCTGCTTGATATAAGGGTTGAGCTTTGATACAAGTAGATTCCAGTTTATAATTTAGCAAAGCAACGTTAACGTGACCACTGTTACGGAGTCTGCAGATTGCTGATCTGTTATTTTTAACAGGTTCATGTTTTCTTGTGAATTTTAACTCAATAGAATATCTATTAAAAATAATAACGGACAACAGAAATTTGTTAAGTCTTTAAATTAAATGGCAAAACCCGTAACAACGAGAACCAACTTGCAGTTCCATTTTTAAACGCAGAGTTTTATCAGTTAAGATATCGCAATTTATCGTCCTTCCCTACTCTTATATCACCCTGCTCTGTCGCTCCGTAATTCTCGTATCAAGACTTGAAAACGAGACCAGGCATTATCAGCGACGTCACAATGCGAGAGGAGAAGTTATCAAGCTTGCTTTCGTCAAGCGTAAAACTGTCTTAGGGAGAAAGAAAAGACCAGTAATAGAACGATAAAAAGATTATATAGCAATTACGTTGAAGCTAGTTAGTTACAAAAAGTGCGTTGTTGTTCGGTACACTGAGTGAAGCAAGTCATTAGAAAATCTATGAATTGTTTCTTTAATATATACTCAAATAGTCCTTGGTAATAAAAGTCTTTTTAAAAATCAATAATGCATGGTGAACCTGATCTCATATTTTGCTTATTTCAAGATCTATTGATGTTCGTTCAAGTAGCTTCATAGTACACAATATAAATGTGAAATATTTGCACAAGAAGCGAAGCGAACAAATATGCTGGTATTTGATGGAGGTCATGTTAGATTTTAGGATTAGAACAACTGGTTATGTTTCTTATTTATACTAATATTTTTATGTTGGAATGGAGAAGTACCTGCTATAGTACTGGGATGTTTAACAATATTGAATATCAATAGGGCTAATGGTCTCGCAATGGTTGTCTCGCAATCCCCAGATACATCCGCCACTGTCCTTGAAGGTACGGAATTGACCGAGTTGTTACGAATGCGGCTTTTATCCCTTGCGGTTATTGTGGTGTATGTCATTGTAATTGGTACCTGAGGTAGGGATGATGTTTACACAATAGAAAATAAAGATTAAAAAAGAATAGAGTAAAATAGGCAAAGAAAATATGAGAATAATGGGGAGCTTAGATATAAAGAATAGGGAACGATGAATTTATAAGTCAAATACATAGCCTAGTTCATGTTATAGTTATTGAGCAAGCAAGTCGGTATATATCACATTATCTGCACAGCTCGGTTATAGATGATGTTCTTTCACTAAATAATTCAAAATTTGGTGACTATGTGGAACGCATCTATCCCATCGAGCTAGAGATAAAGGATACTACAGATACAGTTAAGTCGGCCTCATATCTTGACTTACATCTAGAAATTGACAATGAGGGTCGCCTGAAAACAAAACTTTACGACAAAAGAGATGATTTCAGCTTTCCAATTGTGAAGTTTCCATTTCTAAGTAGCAACATTCAAGCAGCACCTGTATACGGGGTATATATCTCCCAATTGATACGATATTCCCGTGCTTTCATTTCCTATCATGATTGTCTTGATAGAGGGTTGCTGCTCACAAGGAAGCTATTAAACCATGAGTTCCAAATGGTGAAGTTGAAGTCATCCCTTCGTAAATTTTACGGACGCCATCACGAGTTGGTTGACCGTTATGGAATAACCGTTTCACAAATGATATCGGATATGTTCCTTACGTCGTAACTACAACCCCCTTCCCTTTCATGAATGTGACCTACCGAATTAGACTATTTACCGGATTTGTAATCACATAAGCAACACGACGGGTGCCACATGTGGTGCAGGATCTGCTTACCCTTCCGGAGCACCTGAGATCACCCCTAGTTTTTTGATAGGGTTCGTGTTGTTTATTCTTTAGTTTTCTATGTTGTGTCATGTGTGCTATTGTTTGTCTGTTTGTCTTTTTCATTTTTAGCCATGGCGTTGTCAGTTTGTTTTAGATTTATGAGTTTGACTGTCCCTTTGGTATCTTTCGTCCCTCTTTTACCTTTCTTTTATCGTTTCTGTTTACAGGCACTTGATGTTTTTCCTACATGTATATACATTACCTTAAAGGTATATAAGAAAAGCAATTCTGAGACAAGTGCCTGTGTTTTGACGTTATTCCACGGAAAGTTTCAATTGTTGACCGTATATTTTACTCATGTGAAAATGCCGCTTAAAGTACAGAGCTTTTAAAGTTGCTTCTTAAAATAGTTTTATTTTTTCAAGCCGGTGCAAATGCAAAATTCCATTGAATTAAATCAAAATATTATATACATGAACAATTTTTAATTTTTGAGAAGAATTGTCTGCAACAATATTTGATGTAAAATGATTCAAATATATAAAAAGAAGATTTGGTATGATTGCCAATGAGACAACTCTCCACAAGAGACCAAAATGACACTGAAATTATCAACTATAGGTACCGTGAGGCCTTCAACAATGCGCAAAGCCCTAGCGCATAGTCAGCTATAAAAGGCCCTGAAATGACAATGTAAAACAATTCAGACGAGAAAACTAACGGCCTATAATTTTTGTACTAAAAATGAACGAAAAATAAATATGAAACACATAAACAAACGACAACCACTGAATTATAAGGCTCCTGACTTGGGACAGGCACATACATACAGAATGTGGCGGGGTTAAACATGGTAGCGAGATCCCAACTCTCACCCTAACTTGGGACAGCGGTATAGCAGTACAGCAATTTATGTAAAAAAAAAATGAACGAATAAGTATGTTTTGTATATTTTTTTGGAGTTTGTTTGAAAACTTTAACACTTAGTTTGATACTATGAGTGAAACAAATGCAGGACAAATCTGAGCCTAACCTTCTTACTTTTAGGACGAGCGTGCTTACAACATATCACATTAGCCGTCTTTGCTTATAACCTATAATGTCTTCTTTTCTTCTCATTTTTTACTGTTTGTGTATTACTAGTTTCTTATATTTCTTAGAATTAAACAATGCTCTCTCTGCCAGAAGACGTCTACTATCTTGGCTAGTAAAATTGTAAACATTTCGTTTCTTATTTCTGTCTCTTTTCCACAATTACACATTATATATGTTTGTTGTAATTTGATGGAAGTTTGGAAATCATACGGTCGCATCTTCTTACTGTATTATGAAAATGAGAAAGGTGTTCTGTATTGTTTTGTTTTTGCTTTCGGAAACATATTTTACGAGCAACCCTTTGGTCAGATATTGGTTTTTTTTCACAAACTTAAGTACTTTTTCTCATAAGTATTTTTTGAGAATGTTTATTCATGTGTATAGCCTCGAATCGTTTAATAGCAACGCTAGGAATTACAGATACTATCTGGCTGAGAAGGATAATTCAGAAGATCTCACTTTTGATCGCGTTTTCTTTTTCAATGTATCTTGTTTTTGTAAAGTGGGAGTGTGGTCACAAGTAAGTTATCTCTTTGTTATAGCTCCGGGGCCTTGTATTTATGAAGTATTCGAGTTACATATTTCGACATCTTATATCCTCGAAACAATGCAGATCTATATTTTAATACGTATAAAAAGAGAACTTCATTTTATATAGATCAGACCATTTCATGAAATAATGTTATGCCAAATATGCAAGAAAAGTCGTATACAGTTTAACGTTATTATAACGCGAACGGCAAATTACGGTTACGGGGACATGTCATTGGACATCTTAGATCGTTTCGGATTTTCTACCTACAACTCAAACAAAAGTACATATCGTATCATTTTAAAGGAAATTAAATGTATTTTCCATTCATATCAGTTTACAGGTGATAAAAATTTGAGGTATAGTAGAATTTCGTTTGATAAAAAGCCTCTGAATTATTCTTTGTGTTATGTTGTCCATCGGGACATATTATTGGACACGCGGAAAATGACGATGTTTTTAAAATAAGACCGCAGTTACATAATGATGACTTCAGATAGCTTCTTCGGGACATGTTTAATTTTTTCTGATATTATTAAAATCTATTTTCGTCCGTTATATCTTATGAAAGTGAAGACAGAAAGTTTTTTTACGAGTTGAGCAGCTAATTGGGACATTTTTTCTCTATTTTATTTAAACTCTTCTGGTGACCTTCCTTCTCTTGCAGTTAAAACGTCTATTACTTCATTTAACGTTAAATGTATACAATAACTTTGTAAAATTTTAAACCATTCTACTTACTAATGAATCCGCACTGGGACTCCAAAGACGCACATAAAACAAAATTGTAACAGCGGGACACCCTTGAAATGACGTTATAGGCATCGAAATGAGCAAAATTTTTCATTAAAAAATAGACACAGCACAAAATCATCTATATTATTGATTTCTATGGTTTATTTCCTTTAGAATGATATGCATAACATGTCTATTTATTATATAGGATAAGCGCTTGAATTGGAATAACCCGTCTTCTAACCCATATTTCCAAAAGTGACATCAATATCGTGCACAACGTCACTATATAAAGCCTTCTAGTAGCCATTAGTTTGTTTTTGTTGTTTATTTGCTGTCATATTGACGTATAACCAACATCTTCTACAGTTTTAGTTCCATTTGGTGTACTTTTAAATTGTGCATAGATTTGTTGCCATTCGTTCCTTCAAAAATATGCTTTGAGGAAGATGAATCGAGGAGAATTGTGTCTTAAAAATGTTAAGTTAACATAACAAATGGTTTCACTTTTCAATCTTTGACTCCCCCTCCCCTCCAAAGTTTTGTTCTACTGTATTAGTTTTTGAAGAAATTCGCATGTAAACAATTGATCTGCAGCTTATTCCCCGCCTCTGTTTTGTACAAACTTGTATATTATGATCCTTATTGAATTTGATTTCAAAATAATCACAAAAAAGCATACAAGTCTTAATAGTCGTAATACAGATTTCATTAAGCACAAAATAATCACAATCAGATTTTAGTTTGATATTTTGTAATTCTAAAATACTTTTTTTTTGGAAGAAATTACAAAAAAATAATCATTATCTGGTTTGACTGTGAAACACTGATTTAAGATTTACATGGCGGTACACACAATATTATAACATATTTTATGTCCCGCCCATTGATTTGAAAAACATATCAATTTTTAACATAACATCGTCAAAAATTGTGTTCAGTCTCGCTACACTCGGCGATATCTTATTTTTAATCTTAAGGAATTAGACCCCTTTCTAACCCTAAAAGTATAAGAGTACTCGGTTGAAATGTGCAGTATATCTGAGGAAGTTAATGCACACTTTTGCTGTGCATTATCGAGATTATAGCACAATAAGAACAAAGAGATTTTACCCATGTCATGTGTTAAGAAAGTATAAACGGGTGACGCATTCTCCATACTTTCTATGCTTCTTCGCTTCAAAATTCGAGAACCTTTCTTATTACGTTTTTCGACAATTTTAATTTTATTAATTTATAAGCAGGCAACTTATTCTTCAAATGGAATCAGCTCTTTTAAAAACAGAAAATAACACGTTATAAATTGAATGCATCCGAAGCGCTTTCTAGATTAATCTTCATCGAGAGCACCCAAATATTGGAAAATCATATACGGATCCAAGGGGGTGGGGGGGGGGGGGTAGGGTCCAGGATCCTCCTTTTGTGTAAAAATTGGAGTGGGCAAATCCTAAGATCAGTCAGTGATCACTCAGTCTCCCTTATAAAAAGTTCTCAATCCGCCACTAAAAGCAAAGGAACCAAAACATTTGAAAAGCTGTGTAACAAAATCTACCTAAAAAAGGCCAAATACATCTAAGGTCGACTTTGCCTGGGGGAGTTGAAACCTCAGTTTTTTTATATATATTTTCAAAGTTTGTATAATGTTGTAAAATTTCCGAATATTTTTGCCATGGTTAAATTCTTATCAAGTGGAGTAAAAGTAGTTTATTTCATTCGCGGCATTTCAGTTTCTAAAGCGATGTTAAACGTTAAAGTGGGTTTCCTAAACAAGGTACACCTCTAAAGAGAGAGATAGTCACAATAATAAAGTAATTTTTTTATGACTCAATATATAAAAAAAACACTTTCTTTGTTTTCTTATTTCTATATACAGTGAGTGTATCCGTTTCTTTTACTGTTATGTTTAAATTATTATTATTTTCTAATTTCATGGTAAATTACAACTATCTCAATTGAAATTAGATAAATAAAGGCATCAGTAGTATACCGCTGTTCAAAACTCATAAATCCAATGGACAAAAAACAAAATCGGGGTAACAAACTAAAACCGAGGAAACGCTGTGGACTTGTATGATGTTAATATAGGGAATAACAAACAAAATTAGAGAATAAAGGACACAAAATTAATTATAAAGGAAAACTAATGGTCAAAAATGATAATGATGGGTTGCTAGAATATACAAAATTAAGTGAAAAATGGAGAAAAATCACAAAAACTTGTTAAAAAACATAAATGAAGCCCTCTCATTAGCCTTACACTCGTGTATATAATCTGGAGAAATCTTTTGCGCCAAAATGCGTCCTTTTGAGCCCCAACCTTTTTTCTCCAATGCTACGTTTGCGTCACCTGTTTTAAAATTACATCGTTATCCTTTAACCGGCCTTGCAACCGGAAGTTTTCACGGTCAATGTTTCCTTTTATAAAACATATCTTCTGCTTACTGCTGCTGCATGAGTACTTCCCGGGCCAATTTAATGTTTGTAGTAGCTTGTAGCTTTACTATAGTGTTCAAAACACAAACATTAAAGGATGATAGATACGTGTACAGGTTAATTGGCACGAATGACTTCCAAATATTGGCGCAATAGATACATTTGGGTGAAAACATGCGGCGCCAATAATCCCCTAAAACAGTAATTGGCGCAAAAAGACTCCTGCCATATAATCTATACGATGCATTAATTTATATATAGATCAATACAGCTAACGTAACTGTGAAACACTAACATTTCTGTTTCAGGTTGTGTTTTACCTGGTTATGATTATTTCCCCGATGTTAACCGATGTATTAAGCCTTATTCTGTTACCAAAACTTGGCAGGATGCCAGGGTACATTGCCAAGGAGACGGTGCAGATCTCATTACAATAACATCAGCCGACATAAGAGATGTCGTTTTCAATTATTCATATTGTAAGTCATATATAAGAAGATGTGGTATGAGTGACAATCAGATAACTCTCCACCAAAGACACAATTTATAAAAGTAAACCATTATAGGTCAAAGTAAGGTCTTCGACACGGAGCATTGGCTCACATTGAACAGCAAGCTATGAAGGGCCCCAAAAAATTAGTAGTATATAAGCGTTTAAACAGGAACACGGTGTCACCAACAGTCTAATGCATATAAAATAAAAACGAGAAACGAGAACTACATTAACAAACGACAACCACTGAACATCAAGTCCCTGAATAAGGACAGGTGCAAACAAATGCAACGGGTGTATAATTATCTTAATTCTAAATGTAGATTGTATCAATAGTTATCAATATGGAAAATGGTATGTAATATTTTATGAATCAGTTTCATGGATGTAGAAAAAAGACAGTTGAATAATTAAGGAGATTTGGGTTTGTTTTTTTTGCAAACATAAGATGACTTTAATTGTTAAAGAGTCTGCTATTCTTTACTTCAATTCACAGCATCAGAGATCCATATACCTCAATAAATATTTTTTCTATAAAATTACTTGGTTTTTTTTTTTACACTCTTTCAGGTAGAATACGTGTTTGGGTAGGCATGAGGCAAGGGAAATGGTTAAATGATGAACCTTTTGTTAATATATTTGGTCCTAATACATTGATTAACAACGAGGATCTACAATATCAACAAGACACAGACAAAAGTTGTGGAACATTTATAATGACGTCACCAGAAATGAAGTTAATAGACGATAGTTGTAATATTCGCAAACGGAGCTTTTTTCTATGCGAAATTCTTCGAACTTAACTGATAAATACCAGTAGCTCGGTTTGTGAGAGATGTTCAGTCTTTGATATACGCATACAATATTTGACACTGGACATTAAGCAAAGAACAATCAGTCATTCATATTTTCACTCCTGTTTAAATGTACTTTTAATCTCCTTTCATTAAAATGTATATATAATTTTAGAGTTTTAAAGTAACAAGCCAATCAGAAAAGGAAGAAATAAATCCATACAAAGAGTCAGGATATGGCATGTCAACTTTGTAATAACCGACAATGTCTTCGATAGTATTATATGATTCTTGTTGAATGTTGATTGGATGATCAAAGCCAAAGCTAATATAAGTAAAGAATTGTTGGCAATTGCACTAAAAATAAATATACGGGAAATGGCAAAGTTCACTAAGTCTAGTCTTGAAAAAATGTGGAAGTAAAGAGGGGGGGGGGGGGTGTAATATATCTTGTTATTCAGATAGATGGTATTGTCATTTCTGTTTTTATTCTCTAATTTTGTTGTTTGTCACGTGAAAAGGTTCTCCAAAGTATTGTATTTTCTCGATCTTCCCAACTAAAACGAGCGTTGAACGTCATGTTCCAACTCTTTGTAAGACTTTTAAGTATAGGTTTCTTGATTAAACTTCACTTTTGAGTCAGATGCGGATCAAGGAAAGCTTAAGGGGCAAGCTAAGCAATGTTTGAAGTGAAACAAGTAACAAATTATATGCATTAACTATTAATATATACTTATATATGTGGCTCCATAAGGGGTCCGGTTCCCCTGCCCCACTTTAAAGTTTGCCGTCACATAATGACTCGACCATACATGATCTCTTTGGCAATTAATTAACCGTTTAACATAGCTCTCATAGGTTTTTTTTTATTTAACTTTCAACCAGATGCTCCGCAGGGCGCAGCTTTATACGACCGCAGAGTTCGAACCCTGAACATTGGGGCAAGTATGGACACAACATTCAAGCTTGATACAGCTCTGAATTTGGATTGTGATTGTGAATAAATAGTTGACACAACACAGGTTTCTGACACATAATGAATGTGGTCTAAGAACTTAAACTTAAAAACTTTATTATTATGGTCCAATATCCAAAATCTAAATACATGGTTAGATTCAGCATATCAAAGAACCCCAAGAATTCAACTTTTGATGAAATCAAATAAAGTTCAATTTTGGACCCTTTAGACCTCAATGTGGACCAATCTGATAACCGGGCCCAAACATCAAAAATCTAAATACATGGTTAGATTAAGCATATATCAAAGAACCCCACATATACAATTTTTGTTGAAATCAAACAAAGTTTAATTTTGGACCGCAATTTGGACCAACTTGAAAACTGGGCCTAAAATCAAAAATCTAAATACAAGTTTAGATTCAGCATATCAAAGAACCCCAAGGATTCAATTTTTGTTGATATCAAACAAAGTTTAATTGGAACACGATTTGGACCAGCTTGAAAACTGGGCCCATAATAAAAAAATCGAAGTACATGTTTAGATTCAGCATATCAAAGAACCCCAAGAATTCAATTTTTGTTAAAATCAAACTTAGTTTAATTTTGGACCCTTTGGACCTTAATTAGACCAATTTGAAAATGGGCCCCTTATTCCTAAACTGTTGGGACCAAAAACTCCCAAAATCAATCCCAACCTTCCTTTTATGGTCATAAACCTTGTGTTTAAATTTCATAGATTTCTATTTACTTAAGTTAGGGTGCAAAAACCAAGAAAAATGCTTATTTGGGCCCCTTTTTGGCCCCTAATTTCCTAAACTGTTGGGACCTCAACTCCCAAAATCAATCTCAACCTTCCTTTTGTGTTCATAAACCTTGTGTTTAAATTTCATAGATTTCTATTTACTTATACTAAAGGTTATTGTGCGAAAAACAAAAAAAATGCTTATTTGGGCCCCTTTTTGGCCCCTAATTTCCTAAACTGTTGGGACCTCAACTCCCAAAATCAATATCAACCTTTCTTTTGTGTTCATGAACCTTGTGCTTAAATTTCATAGATTTCTATTTACTTATACTAAAGGTTATTGTGCGAAAAAACAAGAAATAATGCTTATTTGGGCCCTTTTTTGGCCCCTAATTCCTAAACTGTTGGGACCAAAACTCCCAAAATCAATCCCAACCTTCCTTAAGTGGTCATAAACCTTGTGTTTAAATTTCCGATTTCTATTTACTTAAGTTATGGTGCAAAAACCAAGAAAAATGCTTATTTGGGCCCCTTTTTGGCCCCTAATTTCCTAAACTGTTGGGACCTCAACTCCCAAAATCAATCTCAACCTTCCTTTTGTGTTCATAAACCTTGTGTTTAAATTTCATAGATTTCTATTTACTTATACTAAAGGTTATTGTGCGAAAAACAAAGAATAATGCATATTTGGGCCCTTAATTCCTAAACTGTTGGGACAAAAACTCCCAAAATCAATCCAAACCTTCCTTTAGTGGTCATAAACCTTGTGTCAAAACTTCATAGATTTCTATTAACTTAACTAAAGTAATGGTGCAATAACCAAGAAAATGCTTATTTGGGCCCTTTTTGGCCCCTAATTCCCAAACTGTTGGGACCTCAACTCCCAAAATCAATCTCAACCTTCCTTTTGTGTTCATAAACCTTGTGTTTAAATTTCATAAATTTTTATTTACTTATACTAAAGGTTATTGTGCAAAAAACAAAGAATAATGCATATTTGGGCCCTTTTTTGGCCCTTAATTCCTAAACTGTTGGGACCAAAACTCCAAAAATCAATCCCAACCTTCCTTTAGTGGTCATAAACCTTGTGTCAACACTTCATAGATTTCTATGTACTTAACTAAAGTTATGGTGCAAAAACCAAAAAAATGCTTATTTGGGCCCTTTTTGGCCCCTAATTCCTAAACTGTTGGGACCTCAACTCCCAAAATCAATCTCAACCTTCCTTTTGTGTTCATAAACCCTGTGTTTAAATTTCATAGATTTCTATTTACTTATACTAAAGGTTATTGTGCGAAAAAACCAAGAATAATGCTTATTTGGGCCCTTTTTTGGCCCCTAATTCCTAAACTGTTGGGACCAAAACTCCCAAAATCAATCCAACCTTCCTTTAGTGGTCATAAACCTTGTGTCAAAATTTCATAGATTTCTATTCACTTAACTAAAGTTATGGTGCGAAAACCAAGAAAATGCTTATTTGGGCCCTTTTTGGCCCCTAATTCCCAAACTGTTAGGACCAATGATGTTATGTTGATAGTCATAGTAACTTAGACTAAAGTTATTATTTGGAAACCGTCTGTCTTTGGACAACACTGACCTCGCCGTTGACGTGATACTAATATACGACCAAATTTTTTTTTAATTTTTGCGATGTATAAAATCAACATTAGTCGAAATTAGTTTTTTGGAGAAACTCCTGAAGAGTGAAACGATTATATTTGAAGGATATCTAGAAAAGCATACAGATCTTCACAACTTCAGCATTTGTGCGCAATTTAGATTTTCTATCACTATGAAGATTTAAAACAATCAGTGCACACACATACACATGACATATGTTCTCTTTTTTAACGGCTTATTGACAGAAACAGAGAAATAAAATGCTTTAACTGAGATATGTTTTGTTTGTTGTATTTTCTATAATGCAAATGTTGAAATTAAAATAGCAACACTTTAACATGTAAGTTTTGCAAATATTCAAAGTCAATGAACCATGACTGAAGGTACATGGCTTAACAATCTCCATGTAAATGAGTTGTGCCAATGCTAATACCAAGCTGAATGCTGCCACCTGAAACAGCATACCTATGTCTTATTTTTGACTCTGTCAAGCAAGACAAAAACAATAATTTTCAATTCTTTTACAATAGACTTCAAAGTGGGCACATCCAGGCCATGGTGATAGTGTCAAAATTTGATGATTTTGTGCATTGTTTTTAGACCTACAACATGTACAAGATTTAGGAACAGTTTTGGAAAACCTTAGAACCAAATTATTTTATTATCAAAATATGCAAAGGTCAATATAAAAATACCTAGCCATAACAAAATTCAGGTTCAAGGTAGGCATCTAAAGAAATTTATGCTTATAATATATGCTGTTAAAAATTGGGGGAAAATTGGACCAAAAATGACTTTTCATCATGAATTATAATGCATAATTCAGGTATCTTATCTCCAAAATTTATATTGTTCAGTGCAAAACAATGCAAAAACGAAATTATTCTTTGTTTAAAAATAGTAATTTCAAAACTGTTTCTTTGTGAAATATGCAATATTTTGATCTGCTTTAAAAAATATTCATGATATTACAATCCGAGGTCCGATTTTAACCTTTGGGGAATTGAGTCCTTGGCTATAAACATTTGATTATTTTGAAATGTGAAAGACCTGAATATTTGTAACATTTTGAATTGACGACTGAGAGGTAGAATCTCCTCACAGTTTTCTGTTTTGTTCATGTAGATAAAATTATTATACTTGATTAAAAGAAATTTTAAATTTTGAGAGCAATTATCATTTGTATGCATTATTTTTGAAATCATAACGATTTATTTCTCAACGATTATGTAGTAAATAAACACAAATCTTTCTGGATTTTAAGTATAAATTAAGCCTGGCTTTGCAGTTTAAGAATAGATTCCACAGCCTGTGAAGTTAACGTGTCACAGATTATAGCATTCTGTCCGTCTATTTCAACCTGATAGATCACTTGGTTACCATCAACTGTAATCTCTTCCTGCGGCAAACTTATTTCATCATACATAATTTCAACTCCCTCTTCATTCAAAATTTGCACAGTCTGACCACCAGTTACGTCAAATTCATTTTGTTCAATGTGAATAACTTTAATTTCATCTGGCATTTCATGTATTTGAGCATTAGTATTAGCTTCAATTTCCAACTGGAGGTCCTCTTCACTGTGGAAATTTAAGTCATAATCATATTCGATGATTTCTACGATTTCTGTGTTCGTTAAATCTGACACTTTATCGATGGTACGGTCCAAGCCTTTGGCAGCACAGTTTTTAAAATGGCTGTCTTTCTGAATATGAGCTCGCACTTTAGAAGCTTCTTTGAACGGAATATTACAAACTTTGCACCTATAACGGAAAGGGGTAACATTGTGTTTCTTCTTATGAGCTTTTAGTTGAGCAACTGTCTCCCATCGTGTCCCACAGATTGAGCAAACATGAGTTCTACTCTCATCATGATTTTTCAGATGCTCTTCATATTCGTTCCGACTTGAGGAGGGTTTTCCACAATGTTCACAAATATAAGATTTAAAACTGAATTCCCCAGCTTTGTCAATGTGGTCTTTAAGAATGTGATATTTTTTGCCTTTATAGGTACGGAACTCCCTAGGACAATATTCACATTTAAGGAATGGTTGTTTGACATGCACCCGATGGTGCTGTAGTAAAGTCTGCCTCATTTTAAATGAGCGACCACATTGTTCACACACGTACATATTGTCAGACTTCTGTTGGTGAGACATCATGTGACGTTTCAATGAACTACTGTGACGGAATTTCATCTGGCATATGCTACAATCGAATTTCTTTTCTTCAAAATGTATTTCTCTGTGGCGTACTGCATTACATTTGAACCTGAACCATTTCCCACAGATGTCACATATACCTGGCTCTGTCTGGGCTGATAGGGCTTTACCATACCGCTTCTTATGGGTGTTGTAAACATGCATTTTAACGTACCTCTCAGTTTTAAATTTCTTGTTGCACAAGGGACAAGGAACCTCTTTTTCAGTGAGGTGGACTTCTTCGTGTCTTGAAAGTTGTGCTTTTGAAGTAAATACACTTCCACATGTATCACACATGAAGTTTTTCTCCTCCTTCACGAGGCATCTGTTACATTCTTCATTAGCTAGAACTCTCCTACAATGGCGGCATGGCTTGAAGTCATCATTATCAAGATCATGCATTCTCCTCATGTGCCTACGAACCAACCAACATTTCTTGGCTTTAGCATTGCAAACTCCACAAGACCAGCGACCAGTAGATGGCTTTGTATTTTCACCTGTATCATTATCCTCTTTGGTGTCAGATTCATCACCATCAACTTCTAAATCTTCTTCTTCGTCATCTTTTATTTCATTTTCTTCATTCTCGCCCATAATAGCATCATATAAAATTGATTCATCATTTTCATTGTCTTCTCCAAGTTTTTCCCCTTTTTCAAATGTGACCCTTGACTTTTCTTTATCGATGCTATCATCCTTCAGGACTTTTACATTTCCTCCTTTTTCTATGTCTTCTTGCAATTCAAAATCTTTCTTCATAATTTTACTTTTATCTGGTTCAAGGGAATCAACAATTTGGTCTCCATTTATTTCATTTGAATCTTCTAATTTCCTTTTGGAACCTCTTCCTTGATGAATCTGTCCTGGTTCCTGTTGATCAGATTTTCTGACAGATCCAGTTTTAGACTGGTTCTTTGCAAACTTCTTATCTGGTTCTTTATCAATACCTTTTTTCTTCCCAATTGTCTTTTCTCCAGCAGACGAGAAATTATCAATCATTTCTTGTTTCAGTTTTTGCCTGAACGATCTGCTCCCTGCTTTGACTAAGGTATCCTTGTCTACATTACTCTTGCTTACATGTAAACCACCATATGAGTCATCAAGATCTTCTGGTTCTTTCTTTATTTCTTTGACTTCTTGAAAGTCTTCCTGCAACCATTTAGGTAGGACAACTTTTCTTCCACTACGTGATGTCAGAACTGCACTAGTTTTTGATGATTTTGGTGTTTTTATATCTGTTGATTTTTTACCTGTTTTATTTGTCAATTTATTGTCTATTGTACTAATCTGTTCATCAAGGGTTTCTACTGATTTTTGTAACTCCTGTGTTTTTCTCAGTTCACTATCAGTAATTCTGGCTTTGTCCTGAAAGACAATGAAACAAGGTGAATTATCTCATTATGGCAATCTAAGTAAAACATACTTGAATTCAATTACCTCATAAATTTACATGTTAATGTTGTAACATATAAATTTAATTAGAAAATGTTCATGAGAGGTTTATTTTTGCAAATTTCTCAATTAATAAATTCACAGTAGTTGTTTTAAATGTAACAAGAATTCTGATAGTATTGCATGACAATACACAGTCCCCCAATGATTAAAAATTCATTTTACTGGAAAAAAATGCTTATTGATCTATAATATGTATAACTTGCCATGATGTAAACTGTCAGACTGTATGCCAAATATTAAGTCAATATCTTTAAGCATGATGAAAAAAAGTGAGGAAAACTGATTATTTAATTTTCAAGGACCAGAACTCTGCACAAAATCATCAGATCAGAACAAAATTCAAACTTGATCTCTTACTTGTCAGATAAACTATCTACCAATTATATAGTCAATATCTTTAAGTATAACGAAAGAAAGTGTAGAAAACTGATTATTTGGGTGAATTTTTGAAGTCAAATGACCATAACTGTGCAAAAAAATCATCAGACCAGAATTAAATATAGACTTGATTTGTGACTTGTCATGATAATACTATATACCAATTATCAAATCAATATCTTCAAGCATGACCAACAAAAAATGCAGAAAACTATTATTTGAGCAATTTATTTAGTCCAAGGAACCTTACTCTGCACCAAATATCAAATCAATATCTTTAAACACAAAGAAAAAAATGTGAAAACTGAAATGCTGGGCTGATGGTACAGGACTAATAAGGTAAGTGGTTAACACAGAATGCTTTAAAATAAACATGGTCAGAGTTCAAATATGTGATTGTTTTGCAGCAATATTGCCTATATAAATGATATACATGTAGAATGTATCAATATACCCTTCACCATTTCCCTGAATAGGGTGTAGTGTATAAAAGTAGGAACAATTGTTGCACCAATTAAAATTAAAGACATTTTCTGTCTACCTCTTTCTTTGGTCTTCCTATTCTCCTTACTGTCTTACACACTGTTTCTATCTTTCTATCAGTCATGTTACTGCATAACTCAGGTTCATCATCAATCTTTTTAGGATTGTGTGTAAATAAAGAAGAAGTTTCTTGATTGGCTGAAAGACAGTTTTCTTTTTCTGACTGAGGCGCTTTCTCATTAGACTCTGTTTCTGTTTCTGCTACAATGTTGTTGGAAAAAGACAATGTTTTATTTTCAGAACTGTCGTGTGCCAACAGTTTTGTTTGGATCAAATCCGTGGGAGGTACATCTAGTTTGTCATCTACAACATTTCTCATTTCAATAGAAGAGGTGTCCACATCCACATTCTCTGATAGTTTAGTAAAAATTTTCTGTTCAGTACTATATTCAATTTCTTGTCCACCATACTGATCTGTAAAAGGTTAAAGGTTATATAACTGAATATTATAATGTAATTGAGATGTAAAACTAGTTTTGATTGGATGACTACTGCAATCAATTTTACTGTTAGCAGACAGCTAAAGTCATAAGCATTGACATTGTGCAATTTCAGTTATGTGTATGTTCTGTTATATTAATATTGCATAATAATAGGAGTACACATTTAACAGTTCTTACAGGTAGTATATTCACTATTTGTGAGTCATAATTTCAAATAACTATTTAAGCTGCAGCAAGTCACCAATATATGGTGGTAAGTCTTCAAATACATTACTTTTCCTGTTATTTCTATCTTTTAATGATTGATGGGTGCTTAACATACAGGACTAAATATAACAGATATTATTTTTGTATTATCAGAAAAACAGTTTGAAGAAATGTTAAAATACTTTGCTTTGTACTAGACACACAAGGATATAAAAGAATGTGTCCATAGTACACGGATGCCCCACTCGCACTATCATTTTCCATGTTCAGTGGACCAAGAAATTGGGGTCAAAACTTTAATTTGGAATTAAAATAAGAAAGATCATAACATAGGGAACATGTGTACTAAGTTTCAAGTTGATGTGACTTCAACTTCATCAAAAACTACCTTGACCAAAAACTTTAACCCCTGAACTTTGCACATTTTCTATGTCGTATGTTTAGTGGACCGTGAAATTGGAGTCAAAAATTAATTTGGCATTAAAATCAAAAACATCATATAATGGGGAACATGTGTACTAAGTTTCAAGTTGATTTGACTTCAACTTCATCAAAAACGACCTTCACCAAAAACTTTAACCTGAAGCGGGACAAACGGACGGCGAACGAACGGACGGCGAAGGAACGGACGGACGAGGGAACGGACAGACAAAAGGACCCACAGACCACTCACCAGAAAACATAATGCCCCTCTACTATCGTAGGTGGGGCATAGAAATTACAGAAGTTATTTCCTTTCATTATGTAAATTTATAGAAGTTTCTCTCAAGTGTACTAGTTTTGCCAGATTTTTTAGCAATTTATATCAAAGGTTGACCGTTCATACCAGCAAAGTCTGGGAGGATCCAAAATCGACACTATATAATTTTTCTTCAGGAGTTATTTCCCTTGGAAATGTAAATTCTGCCATAAATTAAACATAATTAATTGCATTGTAAGTGTTCTGAAGTGTGTTCAATTTTAGCTAGAATCTTCAGAGATATATTTCAAATGTCTGAAATAAAGATACACTATTTTATTTTTTGCATCAAGACAAAAAGACACACTAGTATATGGTTGGAAGGACAGAGGGATGAACAGACAATAAAGTATATTTCCCTTTATCCTGTTTATTATCCTATTCGAACATTTAAATTTAATTGGCTGAATTTTGTGAGGAATAATATATTTTAGTGTATACTATAACTCAATTCTATCATAAAACAAAGTGTTTTGTGTTGCTGTTAATACTCTTTCAACCATTTGAAAATGAATTTTGTTTCGACTGATACATCATCCTTTTACCATAACAAAAATTAGATCTGAGTTTTGTCAGAATATTTTTATCAGATTGGAAACCTAGGGGATTTACTTTAAAGTGAGGTAATACACTGCTTAGACATCCTTTTACCTTGAACAAATTTACTGAACATTTTCAGGATACTACTCTCTCCAGAATCAACCATTAATTGCTGGTTCAGGAAATCCATTCCAATTTGTGTTCCCACACAGTGTGATGTCTTACTGTCTGTGTTCATTGTCACAAACATAAAATCATCATTCTCACTCGTTAAGTTTTCACACTGAAAGTAAATATACATAAATATTACATAGGTCTATCTATTTATGGTTCAAGTTAAACAAAAATAATAAAATATCTCAATCTTTAATATTCAAAATAATTATTGGATGGATAAATTAATTTCTCAAACACACATATTGAAGTCTTGGGTTCTTACAGTGTGAATACATTGACATGTGACATGTAGTTGAGATCTAGGAAAAAGATCAATTTGACTTTCTAGATTTTGCTTTTTGCCATTCCAGTGAGAAATAGATCAAAATGCTTGGGACATTATGCTGAACATGTTATACAGACAAAAGCACACTATCTCCTTAATTTCAAGCAAAAACTATATACTTTGGAATCATTGTAATGTATGTTTACATGCATGTAGATAAGGGAGGTAATTAGCTTCTATTATGAAAGAAGCTTATTATCTCCCTTTTCTGATTGAAAGTATATAGGAAACTTATATTTTCGAATCAGTGTAAAGTAAGCTGTTGATTATACATGAACAAGCTGATTGTCTGCATTATCTGAAAAATGCTACATGTTTGCTTTGATTTTTCTAGTGATTTGAAATCACCAATTTAATACTTTTGTAAAAAAAAAACCAATCTTATCATAATTCAATAGATATAATGACATGAATAAGAAGATGAGGCATGAATGCCAAGTTGCAAACTATCCATCAAAGTCACAATTTATATGTAAAGTTTATTCAACTTTCATTTATATGCATGTCACATATATATCATGTATATATATATAAATATATTTTTAGTCAAAGCAAAGAAGATAAATTAAGTAAGCTATCATTTGATTGAATCAGACAGCTGATTATCTCCCTTATTTCAATAAGATTCATTAACTTCTTATTCAACCATCACTTTTTAAACCACAAGTTATTTCAGGGACCTTGATAGCCAAGTGGTTTTAGTTCTATATTACTAGTTTGTAAGGTTGTGAGTTAAAATTTATGTTTGCTTCAAAAATTCTAATAGGGAACGTATATATCTATAATACTAAAATTACGAGGTCCAATTTGTCAGCCGTCATCACGTAAAAACGATGAATCAAAGAATTCAACTTTATATATAACTAATATAGTACAATGCTGTTGATTAAAAATTACACCACTCCAGACCCTTTTGTTTTCCACATAATTAATATTGCCAATAATTAAGAAGTTCCGGGTCGAATCCGATACCGATACCAATAGTATATTCACCTGTTACCTATTAACTTATCTGTACGTTCCGCATCTGACAGGCGCACCACCAAACGCTGTATTTAAGATTTTGCTATATACACGGGTCGTAATCACAGGGTTGGCACAACTAAATTCAATCATTGTCACATTGTTCCCGATTGTAGTATTTTAATCAGTATGACTTTCTAAGATGACAATACGAATAATAAAAATCTGGACTTAAAATAAGGCGTATCTATAGGTACAGCATGTACAGTTTTCAATTTGTTAGCCGGAATGGCGTCAAACAGCGAATCAAAGAATTCAACTTTATTTATTATAATATAATATAACTCATAAAGGACAATGCTGTTGATTAAAAAATACTCCTTTCTAGGCCATTTTGTTTTCCAAATAAATAATAGTACCAATACTTGATAAGTTCCAGGTCGACGGGTTCAAACAGAAAGATGTTGAAAGCAGAGAAAACTGTGCATCTTATAATCGGCATGACTTTATCAGATGACAGTACCAATACTAAAATAAGGCTTACGCATAGTATATATTCTTTAATTCAGTCACAGACCCGCAATATCACGGGTGTGTTCTAGTATAATATTAAAATTGTAGTAATTATTTTAGATGTTTTGGACGGTGGCCTTCTTAAGTTTCTTTGTTCAAATTTAAATCACACGAGGCAGGTACATTACACTTCAATCAAAGGTCAGTGGTTCTCTCCAGCTTCCTCCACCAATCAAATTTGACAGGCATAAAAAACACAATAGTGCTCAAAGTTTTGTTAAACACCAATCAATTAATAAATCTATTAATACAAAGTTTTACATTTGTTAGTCAGTAACAAAAAATCTTGTCAATAAGCCTGGGCTTTTTAACAATAGAAAATATGCGTAGTACATACAGCATTTTCTATCTGCTTTAGGTAATGATTTCTATCTTTAGCTGTCTTCATGTTGACCTGCTGATGTAAGACTAACTGACTATTCAAGATCTTTCTAAGTTTGATTCTCCATGATCTGAAATAAAAAATTTAGGTATTGAATATTATCTATATCATGAAAATATAGGTAGTTGAAAATTAAAAAACTATTTCAATAATCATGATAATGTGAAATCTAATAAATACCAAATTGCAAAGATATTAAGAAGGGAATTCAATACTGAAATTCTAAATGCAAGTTTTATTATTGCAAATTAGATGGATACGTAACAAAAGCAGAAAAACATCTACTTATGTTAGTAAATTTTTCAGATACAATGTATTAGATCTATTTATTATATAGTTAGTAGTAAATACAGATAAATTGTATGTGTAATACAATCATTGGCAAGCGTGCTGTATCAGCCAGCCGTGATGATATCAATATCAGCACGGTTGCAAAAGCTTTATCATACCTTTAATCTGTATGACGTCACGTCATCGATTGCAGTCACTGTTGCAAAGGCTTTCAAATCCCTAATCTGTATGACGTCATGTCACACCTATAATCTGTATGACGTCATGTAACATAAAAAACATCCACTTGAGGTATATGTATATAATAAAGTGTATATGATATGGCTTTTTCAATATCACACACCATATCACAGGGATGATTCCACTATATAGTTTAGGGCCGCTGAATGGCCCTTAAATCGGCCAGCGGCCCCAAAAAATGTTTGTCAATATAAATTCCCAATTTAGGAAAATGAAACAAAAATCGGTATTTCCGGAAAAGTTTCCATCACCGATTACGGCAACTATAGTTTTTCATAGTTTGTCGTCAAAACATAGTAAAATCCGGATAAAAATGCTGACTATTATCGCATTTTATTAACAACTATTTAATTATGTCAACATGAGGTAAACAATTTTAGTGGCCGGATTCAATTGAAGTTAAAATGTTATGAGAGTATGTGGTCTCGTAAAAGTAGATCGCTCAGCAGGTTGATCAAAAATATGCTTTTTGTCAAAATGGGTGTCAAAACAGACCTCGGCAAAGAGAAAATTTTATATAATATTGATGAATGAATTTGAATGGTAAAAGCAGATCGCCCAGCAGAGCCGGTTATGTTGATTAAAACTTGTTTTGTAAAAAAAATTATTTTATATTTTGCTCTTTTTTCCGCAAAAGACAAAAGTTTGAGCGTTTTTGAAAATAATGTTGATGATAGACCATTCATGAAATGAGATATCTTATATAATAGTTCATTAGATATTTGATATAGTTTGAAAGATATCTTATGAAGTTTATAAGATATCTTACAAATGTATATAGTTCACGAGATATCTGAAATAATTTAAGAGATGTCTTATACATGTACATGTAGTTTATAAGATATCTCATATAATTTTCTTAATATGATATCCAATGAACTATATAAGATATCTTATACAAAACATACTTTAAGATATCTTAAATAAATCTTATATATTATATGAGATATCGTATATATTATGAGATAATTTGAAATTCGAATAAATAGCTAAAGGGCCTGCCATAGGTTTATATTAGCTGGTACTTGTGGTATATATGTTTTTTGTAATAGGCCTCGTTTACCAAAGTTAAGATAATAGTGCATCATATGCAATGATATTCATGTATTACAACTTCCCTGGTCTGAATCCAATAATTTCTTCAATCAGTGTATAGAAGAAATTAATTTAATATTCATTTTCCGTTTTTACAGGAAAATGATATATTATTTCGTCTTATATTGTATGCATAACAAATTCCCAATTGGGATAAAAATTCCCAATTTGATATTCAAGGGACCCATTTGTAAACACCTGGAATCATCCCTGTATCAACCCTCAACCAATATAATCCCTCGAGCAGAGCTCTTGGGATTATATTGGTGTCTCGGGTTGATACGGATGCGATATTGAAAAAGCCATATGATATTCTCTATACATTGTATCTAAAAGGGTTCTGTGGAAACCTTGGCTATTGTCTGGGATTTTACCCTCAAAAAGTGATTCCATTTATCAGTTAATCCATTACAGGATTTTAAAATCAAACATTTTCTTTAGATATTTTTTCTTGATCTGGAATAATAGTTTTGGCTCAAGTTCATGGAAATTAATCTATGGACAAAAATTGTAAAAATGCTTGGATTCTGTTGAAGTTTCATTTAATTCTATGCAATTTTGACAAAGAAATTGTTGTGTAAAAGATGTTTACCCCAGAATTTAACTTTTCAAATGCTTATAGTAACTGTTTATTTTATCCGTAAAAACAAAGGAAAATTAATTAACTTCAAATCATGCTCAGTCAGTTTACTCTTTTGACCAAAAACAGAGTAAAATTTCACAAAGGTTTGGCAAAGTTATTGTTATTTACAAAAAAAAGTTTATCATCATACTGAACCATGAATTGACGCTGCCAACAGAATTTAGGATCACTATGTCTCGTTAACGCTTTGGCGTCATAAATATGTCACAGACTTGACAAAACTGTAAACCATAAAACAAATCTCAGCAGATAATGAATTGCTTGAAACATAAGCGAAGTGAGTATAAAACTCGCAGTAGATTCAGATTTGAAAAAAAATTAGCAAATATAACATGATACCATTTGACTGAAAAGTAAATTTTGTCTATTAGATCTGCAATTACAAGCTAATGGAGAAAGAATTATAAAGCTGATGTGTTTCTTAAGTCAAGTTCTTTTAATTTTTTCTATAGATTAAAATTTAAGTGTACGCCCAGGCGTTTTGACATAAACATAGCTGACTACTTTATTCTTTAAGTTAAGAATGTACTAAAAGTTTTGATACTTTTTATAGCTTTATATCTATAAACATTTCTAGACAAATAAATTTAATATACATGTCTGGGGGTCTCATTAGGGGGTTCTGATCCCCGATCCTCCTTACTGTTTTGTAAGATTCCTGTATTCTACTTACACTATGTATGTAAGCAATTCTCATTTTTTTTGTAATTTCTGTGTCCCGCTAGACTTCATTTCCTATTTTCCCAGCACAATAATTTGACTTTCACGTGTAACGCTTACAAAAAAAATTGTCAATCCCACGTCACTATTAAGACCCCAATGACACCCTCATGTCTCTAATTATCCACTTTACTGTAAACCAACTTATTTTCACGGTTTTCGTGTTAGAAAAATTACGCCAATTTTGATCGTCGCAAAAAAAAAATTCTTGTATCTTTCCTTAAGAAATTCGCAAAAATAGATAGCCGCAAAGTGGACTGGAAGGGAAAAAACTTGAAATAAAGTATCCTCGAAAATAAGTTGGTTTACAGTTTTGACTATTTATTGTTTTTATTGTACCAGCTGGCAATAGCTCTACTTCAGTCTACATGTACATACACTAAGTTTTAGCAAGAATATTTCAGAATACACAATGTAATCATGGTAATGAGGGTAAATGTTGAAGTTTATTATCTTTTAAATTTCAGTGTTTAGTTTTTAATATCTGACCACAAATCATGTATGATCTGAGGTATGGTATATCTTTATTTGTATCTACACCCTCACTTTATTCACAATATAGTGTTAATTCTCTGGTGGCATGGCGTCACCTTCATTCTTCATCAAATTAGGTTAAAGTGTCAAACTTAGGCCTTAATGAATGTTGAAACCTCTTTCCTATTTTTCAAATTGAATTAATGTTTTCAAAAAACATTATATTGAGTGATTTCAGGTAAAGTTTAGAAAGATAATTGAGGCAAAAATACAAACCAAAATTCCAAAGTCACTTTAGTATCTAAATGTCAAACAAGCCGAAATGGAAATGGGTATTTTCCGGAATTAATAGAAACTTTTCTTGCAGTTTTTGAACCTATTATCATAAAAAAATAAATACCATATCATCATGAAAGTATTGATTTAAATGCAATTTCTGAAGGGAAAAAATGGCATGCTTTAAATTAAAATCAATTTTATGATTATGAAGGGTAAACCGCAAATAATTCACCCTTTTCGTCCCGGATATTAGTCAACTTCCTCAGCAGAAAATATCTTTGAGCGCCATACTTCCTCCTATTGATAGTAGTTTTCATATGGTAAATTAAATGATCAAACACGTTGCATGCATTGGCAGTCCGCAGTTTTTACCCTAATAACCTAGAAATGGTAAATGTCAAAGCAGGACCATACAGGCGGTTGTTTATATTGTTGTAAGAACATCGTAACTAGCTGACCCACATTTACAAAAATTTGTTCCAGGGAGAAAATGAGGTTCAGTAAGGGTACAAATAACACTTTTTTATTTTTTTTTATTTTTGTTAAAAATCAGTTCTGTTCTACAAAGAATGGTGTTTTTAAACTGTAATTAATGTTTTTTCACATTCTTTATTGTGGTTTATGATCTAATATGAGGCAGGCATTTCCTGCGAAACTGAAAGGGGACAAAGTCTGTATGAATTTTTTTTTTACTTCAAACATAATTTCTAATTTCAAAACGGATATACTGTAAAGTTTCCGGTTTGGTTCTGTTGTTAGGGATTTTAGTTGTGACGTTATTTAAAGGTGGCACGGTAGTATTTGCATTCCAAAATTTAGGTTGCTCTTTTGTGTGGTATCAGGTCCGTTCGCACCCAATATACTTTCGCACCCTACACGTTCGCACTTCACATGTTTGCCCCCAAAGTCCGTTCGCACATTACACATTCGCGCCCGATTTGTATAAGAAATAGGGAGGTCGAAATAAGTTGAATTATTAGATTATTTTTTTTTAATTTTTTAAATCGTCTAGATTAATTTTTATTTATCTTTTTTACGTGATTGTAACTAAGTGTAAATACAGATTTTTAGAAGAATTTAATGTAAATATGAAATTATAAAAGTGTATCATAAGTCAATTTTATGGCTGTCTATGGATTGAATGTTTTAACTGATGATATGTATATTGTGTACTTTATTATGTCAATCAATATGTGACACTAAAATAAAATAAATTTAACTTATCTATATATATACCAAATAATTTTATTTTCTTGAACGAAATTTGAGGAATTATCATATAATATTTTTATATCATGTGTGATTGGACAAGTATGACAATATGATGGCTAAATATTTATACCAAAACACTTTCCAAAACTCGTTTTAAACACAAAACCAATAAAATTTTGACTCAATCATTATTATTTTTTACAAAAAAAAAGATATGAAGATACAATGTACGATTTGTATAATCATAGTATATTTGGGCGCGAACGTGTAGAGTGCGAACGAACTTTGGGTGCAAACGTGTAGGGTGCGAACGCGAAAGGGGGCGAATGTGAGTGGGCGCAAACATAATTGGGCGCGAACGGACCCGGATTCCTTTTGTGTACCCTACTTAGGTAAATGTATCTAAACAGTGTGATTGGACAAAAAAATACAGTATCAACTGAACATACTTTCCCAAACTAAGGGATGAATCAGGTGTACAAAAATATGAAATAATTTTACATACAGATGAAAATGAATTTTTGAGAATTTTGTATTCACTGCACCGTAAAAGACCAAAAAGTACTAGTGACCTTAGGTTTTTAAAAATAGCAAAAAAAGTAAACGGTCATGATACATATTCAAATTCATTTCTGAATAGTAAACATGGTAAAATGAAAGTACTTCAGTTAACTGTGAATGTAGAATTTTTTGCAGTGTTAGAAAGTGGTGAAAATTCTAAAAAGGCTATCATTTACCTTATGGGCCAGGAAATACTACCCACCTAAGATAAGATAAGATAAATTATATTATCCAATTTTGGGCCCAAGAGGTGTCAACGTATATTTGTTCCACCTAACAAAAGTTCCAATGGAAACTTGTTATAAACATTGTCATAATATCTATTCCTGTTGGAACAAATATTCTATACCATTTATTCTGTTAGGAACATATACTGTAGTGTAATATTAATTCCTGTGGAAATAATATTCCAGAATATATTTTCCTTTTGGAACTAATATTATGAAAGAACTTCCATTCCGTGACAGAGCCATAAAGATTATAACAAACTAAAATACAAATTGTTAGAATATATTTTAATTTATCATATGTTTAGTAGTAAGTACAGTAGTTTTGCATATGTGATTAATAGCCTGCTGTTTAATCCATATCGCGCAACTTTGATGCACACCCTTTATCACACCCCTACCCTTTATTGCATACTCTTATCACACCCCTACTTTTTTAAATTTTTTTACATAGTCATTTCTTTTTTACTTAAGACAAATTTTCCTCAAAATAGGTCAATTTTTTGAATGATGTCATTGTTTGGTACATGTATGTGACGTCACGAACATCAAGTTTTCATATTGTATGTGACGTCACGAACGTCAAGTTTTCATATTTTTTGGCACACTAAATGCAACTGTAAAAAAACACACAAATAAATACAATAATAAACAAAATATTTTTAAAACAAACGCACGCAAATTGTAAGGTACCCCAGGTGCCTCGGATAAGTAATTGAGCAGTTCTGTTAAGGCCTTTTAAACAAGACAAAAGTAGAACTGAAGGTAACCCAGTTCTATGGATCAGAAAACAGTTCATATAATATAATACTCTTCTGTTGAAATATATGATAAAACGTATAATACATGGCAAAATCCGTATCACATGCCGTATCACCCTCGACCAATATCATCCCTCGGGCCTAAAGGCCCTTGGGCTAATATTGATGTCTCGGGATGATACGACATATACAGATTTTGCCATGTATTATTCTCTATATAATGGTATAGTTTTTTTTACCATATGTTGCAGATGGGGAGAATACACATCAAAAATAAAAAATAGTGTAATGTAATACAGTACATTCCGGTTATTTGCATAGCCTATTTGTCAGACAAAATTATGCAATAAAGCGGAGTATGCTTATACCCGAAATGCCAAAATACGGAGTCAAATAACATCGATAGTGCAGATCAGAAATGGAAATCCTGAAGGAAGATGAACATCCATAATCCACTTACAACATATTGAATTATTTATTCTAATAAAAGTTATTTGTCTAGTGTCATGCATTTTTTTCATTGTTTATTCTTTCAATAAAGTTTATAAACACATTTAGTTATAGTTTATATTCATGTACCGACTTTTCCTTCACCTGAGATACAAAAATAATATTGATCTAAAAATAGATTTGTTTCTATAACCCGGATGTACAAATTATATTGTTACGCTTTGAATAAAACAAACTGTTGAACAATCATGACAATGCTACACAGTTTATAATCATTTGATACAATCACTGTGTAATGAACTGCCTTTAATATGCAGTATTTACCGATTGCACAGTGATGTAACACCGTTACTTTAACCTCGTTAGTTTCGTATATGCAAAGCAGTTAACAGGTAATGGGGCCCTGCACGGGTTATTTGCTGGACACGAGTGTTGAAAGTGAGAAAATATAATAATTTTAAATTAATGTTCTTTTAAAAAAATATTAAAAATGAAAGATTGATGTATGAAATTCTTCAACCATATATAAATGCCCTGTAATATTTAACATAAATGTAGATCACCCCTAGCCAAATTACGAGATTGCACATTGGATAATGATCGATAATTAGCAGGCCTTGTTGTTTTAAAAATACACCCAAAATGTAATCTATGAACAATGTTTGAAATGCAATCAATAATTAACACCTTTTGAGATAGAAGATCATAGAATGGTTGTGTTTTACAACAATCAGCTGATTGACATTTTTATGACCTCCAGGCTTAAAATAGAATATGGGAAACTTTACCTGTGTACACATGGAGGCCTTTTTTATAATCATATAAACACGAAAGAAACTGTTTTAAAACTTTATTAAATAACACAGAAGTAAATGTTAAATAATATCAAAAATTATGATGCATTCAAGAAAAATATACTTACCAAATTGCTGTTTCCGGTAAAAAATCTAGTCAGTTTTAACTAAGCATATATATCTAGCTGGCGATTATTTTCTATGCAATTAAACGAAATGACACTTGTGGGGCTATGCATATAGCCGTACAATTTAACATTAGATGAATGGGAAATGGTTTTGTGCAGGAGAAAAGTATGCAATTAACCGAATTATGCTATTAAGCGGTATGCAATTAAGTGGAATCGACTGTATATACATTGTACATGTATATATATTGCAATTTATACAAAACAGTGCATAAATCAATTACTTATGTTTATTATTAAGACTAGACAATATTTTTGCTCTTTTGTCAAAGCCCTTTACTAGAAAATTATATAAATTGATTAAAATATGTCATTAACCACAGAAATCTTTGTTTATTATTAAGCCCACAAAAGTTCTTATTAGACATAATAATATCTTTAAAAAATATTTCTCTATCACTGTTATATTGAGGGCAATCAATCAAAAAATGTGGTTCATCTTCAACACAGTTGAAATTACATAATTGACAAGTTCTCTTTAGTCTTATTCCTTTCTAATATTACCCTTTACCCGTTCCCATCTTTTATTAACTCATATCTTCCACTTATTTATGTTATGACATCATGTTGAATGTAAACAAAGAAATGCTATCATCAGATAATGTTTTTCATATCAAAGAATTATTAAAAATGAAAATAATATTGTGTTCCTTCTTACATGTATATTTTACTAGACTAATAAATATATATTTTACTCTAAGTCCTCTGATAACAAGACTGGAAAAAGGAAGTAGTTTTTGTGCAAATTCAGGAATTTTCAAAAGGTCTGAAAATAAAAAAGTGAACTATTTTGAGTTCAATAGTCATGTTAGTAGAATGAAAATTTCGGGAAATTTTATAGTTTTTTTGTTGTTTTTTTTATTGATTTTTCTACTGTAACAGGTGACTTCCTCACCATAATAAAAATATCTATTATCAACATGTACAAGAAACTGAAGGAATGATAATTGAGCAATGTTGATACACTTTTAGTTTTAAGGAGGCTGGAGTGTACAAAAATTTCAGAAAAAATTTAATCATTTTTTTTCATTATAAATTTTATTTGTTACACTTTTTATTGTTACTTTATGATCGGGTGCAAGAATCGATAAAAAAAATCAATAAGAGCCTTGAATCCTGCTCTCCACCAGAGACAAAACAAAAACATGGAAGGAAGCAACTAAAGGTAACCATATGGCTTTCAACAATGAGCAAAACAAATACCACATAGCAAGTTATCAAAGGCCTAGATATGATAATAATTCACAAAAAAACAAACTTGCAACCTTATTTAAATGGATGTACAAAAAAAAACAATAAAAAAATAGGATATATGTTTAAAGTACACACAATCATGACCATCCTACATTGTAATTAATTCTTAGAAGACAATGATTGTCAGACTCAAAATATTTAACAATGTACCTTGGAAACCATTATTTATTTGCATGATTTGTATGGTATAAATTTTTATTTTTTGTCATGCCTTTTTCAGTTGACCTGTCATATATACTAACAGAAAATGAATGAGCTGAACCAGCTAAAAAACAAGGTTAATGATGTAGTAAGTATTAGATATGTCTAAACACCTCACTACACATCTACAAGTGTTTAAATATACTACACCTCACTGACGTAGTAAGTATAAGTTATGTCTAAACACATCACTGCAAGTCACCATAATTATAAAAATATGGAGATGTGGTATGATCAGTGATGATTGCAAGTATGACAAGGAATGAAAAAAAATCCATAGTGTTTGTGTCCTTAAAAAAAGTAAATAAAAACTGACCTTGGAACATTAGTTACTCAAATTATTTTGTGAAATGAAACTTTAATAAAATGTAAAAAGGCATACATCACAGTAGCAAGGGCAAATAATGTTTTAATTTACTATTTTTAAGGACACAAACACTTTGGATTTTTTTTCATTCCTCGTCATACTTACAATCATAAAAAGTTTAACACATTTTTTTTAAGGGTCCTCTTGTATTTGTCGTATTTGTCTTTTTATCCATCTGATGAACATGATGAGCTAAGCCTTTTTGTAGTAATTTTTAAACGACCACAAAAATAAAAAATAAAAATTGGTCGTATATTGGTATCAAGTCGTTGTCAGTGTCGTTCAAAGACGGATGATTTACGTATAAAAACTTTAGTTAAAGTAAATTGAAATCAATAAAATTTTAACACAATGTTTATAACCCACGACCGACACTCGGCTAACAGAGAGATTGGTCGGTTAATCTATATTGAGTATGGTTATATGGGAGATTGGTCTGTTAATCGTGTTGGTTATACGTCTGTTAAGAGTAAAACGCTTAATTCAATGTTAAACTCTATTAAATGTACAGATTTTTGGCATGTTAAAAAAACCAAACAAAAAAAAGAAAAAGTGTCTGACAAAATGATATCTATCATAGAACATTTTGCACTTGTAAAAACATTTCTTAGTCTGCGCAGTTTTCAGTAAAACTAAAAGGCGTTGCGCAAGTATGTAGTATTTATGTTTATACGCATAGCAATTTTTTTAATAAAAGGCGAAAAAAGCAAATTTAGATATCATTTAAAGGACAAAAAATAGTACTGTGGTTCTAAAAAATAAATTGACATTAGTAAATATTTCATAATTGTAAAATAACGTGAATAATACCACGTTTTAGTGAAAATTATGGGAATAAAGTCTGTTAATGGATTGGACAATTGAAATTGTGTCAGTTAAGAGTTATTTAGCCACGACAATAATTTTGCTATCTTTATATTTTCCCCTTGAAAAATTTAAGAATTAGATGTTCCTGAGTAAACAAAAATGACAATACGATGCCACAGTATCCTAGAAAGAGCATTTTTATTTTGACTTTCTTTGCATTTTATTGAAGGGTGTGTCACTTCAATATAGCATGATATGGATTGGCCTCTGGGATATGCATGCATTTTTTATTGACGTTTTCAATCAGCCTTAATTTTTGTGTCTGTAGCACGTTCTCAATTCCGACTGAAAATGTCTTTCTAATACAATACAGGGTACATATATCGTGTTCTCATTCACATATGAACATGATATTTTTCACTGGACGTTAAACCCTAATTCGTCAGCATCACCCAATTGGTTCTTTTCTTCTATTACTTAATCATATGATGTTTACAAATCACTCTAAAGAAGTAAACAGAAATGAGCGAATGCAGCTACATTTGGTTATTTTAAGTTTCAAATCATTTTATTCCGTTTAGTTCCTTTCTACATAAGTGCAGAGGAGAACTACAGTTGTCTATGGTGGCCAGTGAAGTCCATTTTGCGTTTTCGCGATTTCACTTTTCATATTCTATAGGGCGAAATCGCGAAGTCGAAAACGAGAAATCGGTTTCGCGTTTTCGCGTTTTCGACTTTGCAATTTCGTGTTTTCGCCATATAGAAAATGTAAGGCGAAAACGCTAAAGCGCTAAAACGCAAAATGGCATTAACCTGCCACCATAGTTGTCCGCATGTAAACTTCTAGAATTTGTCACCAATATAAGTTCATCGCAATCCGTTTCTGTTTCAACAGCCATCGGTGTTTCGTGTGTGTATTCTTAAACAAGTATTATTTTTCTCTCGTTTTTAGCAATGTATCACTCTCTACTGTCCTTATATATTATTCTATATTCTGCGTTTCCATCCAGATTCTCTTGTATACCATGAGGGTCCGGATTGGGGGTATTGTTTATTTCTGTATTCTTTAAATTGTTATGTCATTTTTTTCTACATTTTATTTATCTTACTCATTATTCTTTCTTTATTTTTCATATTTTGTCATCCCAATGTATTTTACTTACTGATGTTTGGTTACATTACGACGTTTATCTCTGATTTATATACTGGTTACCAATGTAGATGACAAATTTGTGTCATTCATGACAATTAAACAGAATCAACATGATATATGCGATCATTCTAGGATGAAATTAATATTACTTTAATATTACACTTTTTGAAACCATTTTTATCAATTTTCAATTTCATGTGTTGTTTTCGTATATATATTTTATGTTTCATTGCTCATGTGTCGTCTTGAGCCTACTCATTTGATCCGATAACACCCCATATAGCAATAAAATTATACTTTTATTGCCTTTCATAACTCTTAACAGACCAATTAACAGACCAGGTTTTATACATCCGACCCATTAACAGACCAGGTTTAAGATAAAGATTGATTTATGTCACCAAAATACAGATTTTCATGTAGATTTTTCACACAATGATATCAATATGGTTAACAAACATAATGCCTGTCTTTTTTCGATGTTCAAAATATTGAATGCAAGTAAATTTAACCAATGTGTCATTTTGTGTACATTTTATGTGTGTAAAATGTGTATAAATTTATTGATGAGTAACCCGCCTTTTCATTTTATAGATCGTACATCGAAGCTAGAAAAATAATAATTACACCACTGAATTCAGTACATTGAATTGTTTTGTTAGACATGAATACTTTTTATGATGAAAATATATTTAGAAAGTTATACAATGAAACATGCTGAACTTTCAATGATTTTCTCCATAACACCTAATTAACAGACTTTAGCCAACCCGATTAACAGACCAACCGCCGATATAGCCACATACTCAATATAGATTAACCGACCAATCTCTCGGTTAGCCGAGTGTCGGCCGTGTAACCACAAAAGAAAGATTAGGATTGATTTTATGGATTATAGTCCCTAGGTTTAGGAATAAGGGTCCAAAAAAGTCCCAAATAAGTACTTTTGTAGTTTCCAGTCAATAACTTGTGTTGAAGTGTTTAAATCTCTTTGAAATTATACCACAAGTTTCCATATTGCAATCAGAGAAGAAGTAAAAAAAAATATACACATATAAGTAAATGAATAATGTTTAAATTAGCAGTGTTCTGAAGATAACAAGCAAATGGGATTTTCATTGTCCATGAAATTACACTTAAATGATTAGTAAAGACATCTGCAAAGGGCAGATAATTTAAAATTCTATATGAGCAAAGAAATCATAAGAATTTAATAAAAGAAGAGAGGATGACTTTTTTACTTCTACAGGTTGTGGCTCAAATCATATAGCAATTAGGGGCAAGAAAGGGGGAAAAACAAGGGTTTTTCTGGTAAAAAAAACAATTTAGACAATTCAAAAGCAATGTAAGGGGGTAATCCAATTCCATTTAAAGAATACTGTTAAATGTATGTATGTTTGATTACTTACCTTACACTGGTTGAAAATTATGTTTTAAGAAATGATGATTGTCTTAAGTTGATTAGCTGTAAATTAATTTTTAGAAGTTACTATTAAATATTTTGGAGTGAAGTACATGTATGTCATCCATTTTCACTGGACTGGAACACATGTTTGTTTAGGGGATAGCTGGAGCACGCCGCTGGGTATGGGATTTTCTCACTGTTTTGAAGACCCATTGGTGGCCTTCCACTGTTTTCTACTCTTTGTTCAGGTTTTTGTCTCTTTTGACACATTCCCTGTTTCCATTTTCAATTTTCTGTATATTTATTTCCTTTTTATCCTGTTTACAGTGTAAAGACTTGTCTGAGAGAGGAGAAGAATCAATATTTGTGACGGTGAATATAGAACAGACAACATGTTTTGTTATGGGATCAGATATTGGGCTGAAATGGTTAGACTCTCAGAGCACAATGATCCAAGATTTCTTCCGCTATGTTTCTGGTAAGATTATTTTGGTGTGAGGAGAAGGTAATAAAGAAGGAGAAATAACAAAGAGTTCAGTCTGATGAGTTTAAAGATTCATCAAGTTGTAAAATGTTGTATCATCTGGGACAATTGCAAGATAGAATCAATTTTAACAAATCTTTCCAAAGATAATTGATAATGCATTGTTATATTAGCTGTGTTTCTCTTTATTTTATATAAAGGACCAAGATTGAAAATCAGTGCTTCATCAAATGAGTCACCAAAGAAAGAAAATGAAAATTTGAACCAATCTTTGGATGAAGAGACAAATGAATGGACAATAAAGGAAGAAATAACTGATCCTTCACAGGAACCTGAAGAACCCGAATGTTTAGAGACTGGTACAGTTCAGAATACAGGTAAAAATAAAAACTGGTAGACAAAGTTCAAGATTTTCTCAATAGCTTTCATAGAAACCAATACCATACTGAAACAATACTTTGGTATTTTGAAAAAATTATCAGCCAATACCATTCATGGAAAAGAAGATAAAAACATATCCCACAAAAATTTACTAAGAAGACAGAAGAAATTGCAACCTGATAATGCACTTGTGTATTTCAAAATGGTAAGAACTGTTCCATTACATAGGTGTGGGTGGGTAAAAAGGTAAGGACTGTTCCATTACATAGGTGTGGGTGGGTAGAAAGGTAAGGACTGTTCCATTACATAGGTGTGGGTGGGTAGAAAGGTAAGGACTGTTCCATTACATAGGTGTGGGTGGGTAGAAAGGTAAGAACTGTTCCATTACATAGGTGTGGGTGGGTAGAAAGGTAAGGACTGTTCCATTACATAGGTGTGGGTGGGTAGAAAGGTAAGGACTGTTCCATTACATAGGTGTGGGTGGGTAGAATGGTAAGAACTGTTCCATTACATAGGTGTGGGTGGGTAAAAAGGTAAGGACTGTTCCATTACATAGGTGTGGGTGGGTAGAAAGGTAAGGACTGTTCCATTACATAGGTGTGGGTGGGTAGAAAGGTAAGAACTGTTCCATTACATAGGTGTGGGTGGGTAGAAAGGTAAGGACTGTTCCATTACATAGGTGTGGGTGGGTAGAATGGTAAGAACTGTTCCATTACATAGGTGTGGGTGGGTAGAAAGGTAAGGACTGTTCCATTACATAGGTGTGGGTGGGTAGAAAGGTAAGGGTGGGTGGGTAGAATGGTAAGGACTGTTCCATTACATAGGTGTGGGTGGGTAGAAAGGTAAGGACTGTTCCATTACATAGGTGTGGGTGGGTAGAATGGTAAGAACTGTTCCATTACATAGGTGTGGGTGGGTAGAATGGTAAGAACTGTTCCATTACATAGGTGTGGGTGGGTAGAATGGTAAGAACTGTTCCATTACATAGGTGTGGGTGGGTAGAAAGGTAAGGACTGTTCCATTACATAGGTGAAGGACTGTTCCATTACATAGGTGTGGGTGGGTAGAAAGGTAAGAACTGTTCCATTACATAGGTGTGGGTGGGTAGAAAGGTAAGGACTGTTCCATTACATAGGTGTGGGTGGGTAGAAAGGTAAGGACTGTTCCATTACATAGGTGTGAGTGGGTAATCTATGAACAAGAGCGCTTTCCCAAGGCTTACAATATAAGCTAGCCTTTTAGGTCATTTACTCGACTCTGTACCGTCAGAGCATATATTTTCATCAGCCGAAATGTTAGTTATGTATTTAGTTGAGAAATCACCTCGTCACAAAAAAGTTTGACAAGATATACTTTTAAATAAGAACAAATTCGTTGCACCCTTTGTGGACTCTCAGAAATGATTTTAAAAAAGCTTCAGTAACTTCCAATCATTTATTGATCATAAAATGTGTTCATACTGTTGTTTGAGTAATTATTTTTCAATAGATAGTAATTAATTACTTGATTTGATTATTGCCAGTTTACATACATGTAATTAGTGCATGAAGTAAGTCAGCTATTTATTATAGTATAAAATTCCTGACTACTAACAAACCCATAATGCATAAAATTGGTAAAATACTGTGTTTCCATTTTGTAAATGTTTTACCGAGCGAGTACTCGAGTATCGCTCGGAAAACCCTACAAGTACTTTATTATAAAATCTTAACCGGGTTGACATCTCTAGGTACAATATATTTTAATGAAAATATCTGAAAGTTGTGTAATTTGCAATGATTTTAACTTGGCATAATCTATATGTAATATAAATGAATTCACCCTTGAGCGACAACAGTATGAATGGAATGCACATTATAAAAAAAGATGTGGTATAATTGCAAATGAGACAGCTCACTTTTAAATTCTAGATTATAAAGGTAGATAACTACCGTTTTGACTATTTTCTGTAACAAGTGGTTGGAAAAGCTTCATTATATATATATGTTAGAACACTGTCTGATTATTTTTTATCAAAGAAGAAATGAAATATTTTGATATATATTATGTTAATTATTCCAGAGACGGAACAAACAGGCACAGGAGATTTTATATACACGGCAACTAAACAGCAAATAATTGAATGGAGTTTTCAAGAAACCAAGGCTTTTTATGAACAAGTGAAAAAGCATGGGTATGGAAACTGGAATATCATAAAGGAAGAATTGAACACTTCTAGAACAGTTGACCAATTGAAGGAACGATGGAAAATCATGATAAAAGACGAATCTTTAATGCAGGAATTTAATTTTGGTATGACCTTAAATTCAACTGTAGTCCCTATTCATAAAGCCCAATTTGAATGTTGTCCATTTAATGTTTACTGTAGTAATTAGGGCCCCTTCGACTAGTCAGCAGGTGCTATTAACTTGCCAGAGAAATTACTATTCAAGTCGCCAAAGAATTTTGAAAATTTCTAAAACTCACCAGCTGACTGACTTGAACTCACTTCATTGGAAAGTTGAATCACCATCAGTTTAAGGGAGACAACTTGTGTTTTACAAATCAAACAGGTAAACAAAAATGTTGATCAAAATCAAGATTTTTGAAATGACCAAGGAAAATACAATTGACCACTTTTAATGTCAAAGGACTAATATTATCAATTATTAATTGAAATGATTATTACTGCAACTTTGAAAGGAATGTAGGAAGTTGCATGGTAAAATGCCATCTTGATTGAACAATCACAGTACATAGTTCTTTGCTCTAGAGACAGATTTGCAATTTATTGGTTACATTGTTTATTACTTAGTGATTCAATGTTTTAACAAATGCCAAATATTTGTGTATTTAGAATCAATTTTTAAAATAAGCCATTTAAGGGGAGATAACTCTTATTACAAAATTTATACTGGACTAAAATGATAAATTTTCATTTTTTACTTGTCATGCTTGTAGTAAGAAAGCAAGTTCAGTGACTCAATTTTTCCTTTTTATTTTCTTCAATATATTATAAAACCTACCTTCTTGCATTTTATTTAAAAATTCTGTCTTATACTCATAAATTTCTGTCTATGCACAAAAATGTGTTTTTTCATCAACAATCTAAGCAAATTTTGCCAATTTTGAACAACTTGTACAAAAAAAAAAGCATAGTAAAATCTTCACCCAGGCAAAGTATAACAATATTTTGTATGGGTCACTGCTATTTTTTTTTATGTATACCCCTGAAATCACCTTAAACATGCAAAACTATTTATTTGCTATTAAAACGGAAAATTATTGTCTGTTAAAGTTATCATTTTATGATTTGCTGATTTGTTGTATTATTATTAATGAAGACTATCGATGATCAGTTGTACTATAAACAAGGTATTCAATAAAACTGGATATCAACATCAAGTTTAGAAAACCTCCATTACTTCCTACTGCTTTATTTTATGATTTTAGTTCAATTATTTTTTAATTTGATGTTACTATCAATTTTTTCTTCTTAGTTGATTTTTTCATATTCAACCTATTTATTATGATTTAAAGACATATTGTGCATTAGAAATGGAGGTTTTCTAAACTTCTTGTCTGAAATTTAGCCCAATAACGTAACATTTTCAAATTTGCTTTCGCAAAATATTGAGTCCTTGTTTCTGTGACATTGTTGAAACACAACCTACACAGTGTCCAGTCCTCTAAACCATCTAGACTACATACAAATATAGCTTTTGGTGGTCAATGTAAAACATTCCTCTTTTGCTTTATCTAGGGTTGTAATTATAGGACATGGTGTATAGTGGCAAGAAGTTTTTGGATCAGCTGTTTTGTCTGTTGTAAAGGAGATATATATTTAGATAACTTAGTTCTTAACAGCACAAATGCTAACAAAAATCCTGTGATTATAGGTGACCAGTTCATTGACAGTTGTGTTACTCCTATCAAAAATATTATTTTTATTCAAATAATTTTTTGGTTGCTCCCTAACAATTTAATGTTTTATCTTTTGTAATAGGGAAGATTAAAAAGCTTTCAGTCAAGCTTGGAGATGATGCAGATGTAACTGTAGTGAATGAAGGATCAGGGACTAAGACAAACACTTTAAAACATTCAGTAAACCATGATTCAGATGATTCAGACATCACAAAGCAAGGAACATTAAAATTTGAGGCAAACACTTTGTCAGGTGCCAGTGAAGATGAAGAAAGCATTGTGCAAAAAAATAATAAAACAAAGACAGCAGATGACAACAAAGCTGTCCAGGATGACTTGATTAGAAGTAGCCTGAACCAGGAACATCTGTCTCCAGTAACTGCAGTCTCTTTACCAGTTATAGAAAGTACTTCAATATCGTTAGCAAATACAGTAGCACCTTCATCTGAAAATAGAACAAATAAAGTAAATGATACAATTGTTAGTGCGTCAAATTTAGACGAAGAAGATGAAAATAACATATCACCAGCATCCAAATCTAGCAGAGAAAAAAAAACGAAAAAGATTTCTCGAAAATTCATCAGAAAACAAAAGATTGAGAGTGCAAGTGAATTCTTCAAAAAATAAAGATGCAACTACTAAAAATATTGACAAAACTGCAAACAAGCCTTCAAGTACAAATGATGATATTCAGCATGCTTCATCTCGGCCACGGAGAACACCAAAACCAAAGAAACTTTTCAATATGGAATGCTTTGTCAAGTTAGAAAATATCAATAAAATGAATGTGACAGACTTAATTAATGGAGCCTCTATTAATGAGCCAAAACTAAAGCTGTTAGAAAACTGTCAGATTAAAAAAGAATCGGAAGAAAATGCAAACCTCAGTTCAAGTGTTACAGTGGAGACCAAAGAGAACATGGACGATTCCCAAGATAGAGAAGATATAAATGAGGATCTGGATGCAGATATCAGATCTGTAGAAATGGATCCAACCTTTCTTGTCCAATCTGATGATAGTTCTGAAAATGATGTTATAGGGGAATCGGTATTTGAAGAAATTCCTAAGAAAAAACTAAAATCAACCAGGAACTCAAAAGATGAGGGCATGGTAATTAACAAGAAAATTTTATTAGAAAATTATAAGAACAATATAAGGAGTCGTATAAAACGAGCTAGAAAACGTGAAGATGGTCATATCCCATGTCCAACATGTGACCTAATGTTTAGTACAAGTAAAGGGTTGAAAAGGCATGTTAGAGTTTGTCAGGTGATTAAATGTCCCCAATGTAACGAGGAGTTTACGTCTCTGGAGGAGCTGGAGGAGCATGTGGAGGTTCACGAGGGGGAGGAGTTACAGGGACACCAGTGTATGTATTGTGACATGCAATTCTCATTGAAAAGTCAGCTAAGGGAGCATGAGAAGTCACATGATGAGTTTAAGTACCAGTACAAGTACCAGTGCCCACTGTGTCCCAAGTCCTACACCACTGGTATTAGTTTACGTCATCATATAAAGGACGGACACAAGGAATCAAGAATTTGTTGCTTGGTTTGTAGGAAGTTTTTTGATTCAGAATTTGATTATAATCAACACATGGGTAATCATCACCAAAGATTAAGAAAAAAAGTCAGCACATTTTCCTGTAAAAAATGTGGGAAGACTTTTGAACAGTTGTACCATCTGAAGAGACATAATCGATACTTTCATCAGGCTGTTGGAGAGCGTATCTGTAAACTATGTTTGAAGATATGCAAAGATAAGGAGGAATACCAAGAACATATTAAAGAGCACGAATGGGATAAGCCAAACACGTGTAGTTTCTGTCGAGTTCCCTTTCCTTCAAAGGCAGAGCTAGAGGAACATGTTCGTGACACACATGACAAAGGTGTGCGATATATGTGTGAAGTATGTGGCTTCCAAGCTCGCTGTGCTCTTGACATGAAACATCACAAATATGAACACGACGATAGCATGCCACACATGTGTGAAGTCTGTGGCAAAGGTTTCACGCTCAAAAGTAAACTCAAAAGTCACATGATCAACCATCAAGATGAAATGCCGTATGTCTGTGAGGTATGTGGTAAGAAGTTTAAGAGGCGATCTACACTTCGTAGTCACAGCTTTGTACACAGTGAAGGGATGAAGTGTAGATTCTGTGAGAAAGTCTTCCGTTCCATAGGAGGCTGTGACTATCATATTGTCAGAGTTCATTCTCACTTGGTCAACGTAGACAACTACAAAAAAAATCTCGTCAAATGTGAGGAATGTGATAAATTCTTCCCGTCAAAATACACTTACGATCAACATCAGATTAAACATTTAAAGGAGAAATCATGGATGTGCCACATTTGTGGGAAAAAGTTCAAAACACAAGCACAATTAGATAAACACAAACCTAACCATGAACTGGTCAAACCTTTTTACTGTCAGTGTTGTGGTAGTGCATTTATAACTCAATCTCGACTTGACGCTCATGGGAAAACAGATAAACATAAAGAAAATATGATTAGATCTCAGGATCCCTTGACACAAAGTGTCTATGTACAACAGACGGGAGTGTTACAACAAGAAATCTTGAACCAAGGTGGAGGTAGTCAACAGCAGGGAATAACACAACCATTTCTAAAGGCAAAAAAGGCAAAGAAGACTGTCTCAGTTCTGAAGAATCCAAGACAATCTGCTGTTACCAAAGATGTCAATGGTAAGATTATTGTCTTGGGTACCAGTTGGGGGATATCCAATTTAATAATTTTGCCAAAATCTGTAAACACACTTCAGGAACTTACTTATAGAGAATTTGTATTACTTAGAACATTTTAATTTGATATTCACATATATTCAGAAAAAAGTTTTCAGTTTTCAGGATATGATTTTCAAGAGCACTTGGAAAAAATAAGGACGGGTGGTTCAATTTGTACTCAAGAATTCTAAATAATGACTTTAGTCTGAAATTTTAAAATCCATATTGTAAATTATTGTTTTAAAAAAATATCCTCCTGATCCCAGAACACTTTAATTCAAGTAAATTAAGTGCATGTTACTAAGTATTACTGGTTTCAATGTGATTCTATCTCTACTTTCTTTAATTTTCCTTGCAGACCCATATTCTGATTACAATAAAGCATATAGATTTATAGTGTATTCTCTCATCATGCTTATACTAGTAAAAAGTTAGATAACAAAAATACCAAACTCTGAGGATTTTTTTTGAACGGAAAGTCCCTGAACTAAGCAAATGGCAAAAATCAAAAGCTCAAACAAAGGAATTGATGACAACTGTCATATTACTGACATGGTATGGGCATTTCCTTACATAGAGAATAGATGATTAGATTATATTGGTTTATTCATTTTCTGCATAATATGATGTTTTTAATGTCATAAAAAAGAATTATGAACTATAATGAACTTTTAAGTCATAGAATTTAATTATATAACAGTGGTAAATATCTCATGAGCTTTGAGCTTTGTTGTGTACAAATGATAAATGTAGAATCATTTATTCTATGTATTGCTAATTGATTTTGTTTTATCAACATTTGATTAGTTATGCTATAAAATTGAGAGATATATATTTAAATCATATTTTTCAGATAACAGTGGCCAAGAATTTGTAGTGACCAATAGAGATCTTGATTTAGAAACATCTGCTACGGTATATGACTATCCCGAGAAAACAATCATTATCATTGGATCAGACAACATTAGTCAGGACATGGAGTATGAATTACCGGGGGAGATTGAGTACATCCAGGAGGGAGATAAAATTATACCAACCATTAATGGCAGCCAGATACAGATTGTTGATAACGCCATGAAGCCAGTTCCTGTTCTAATGGTCCAAAATGAAGGAAATTCTTAAGCCTGTACTAATGGTCCAAAATCAAGGAAATTCTTAAGCCTGTAATAATGGTCCAAAACCAAGGAAATTCTTAAGCCTGTAATAATGGTCCAAAATCAAGGAAATTCTTAAGCCTGCAATAATGGTCCAAAATCAAAGAAATTCTTTAGCCTGTATTAATGGTCCAAAATTAAGGAAATTCTTAAGCCTGCAATAATGGTCCAAAATCAAGGAAATTCTTCAGCATGTAATAATGGAAGTTATTGGGATATTTCTGATTGGGTTTTTCTTACCCATTTAATTTTTCTATAGATGTATTAACACTTTTTTTCATATTAAGCTAAATTTGCTCAAAATATCCTTTAGATCTGTCGTTTCATAACCTTTAAGTGTTATGCAAAAGTTGCTTTTTAATATCGACGTCAAATAAACACAAGATTGTAGGGGAGCTTAAAATATTTGCTCACAAATCTGCATAAAAGTGTAAATGCATGTATGTTTGTGAGCTAGCTAACTTTTTTTACTTTATTATTCCTGCTCTAAGTAGTTAGTAAGATCCTCTGTACAGAATTACATTGTTTTTGTCAATGGCCTCATTAGTATTATAACGTTCAAAGTGTATTGTAAAGTGCCTTTATACTTTTTATGCTGATTGATTTAATAAGGTTGTATTGTAAAGAAATTATAACAGCTTGCCTCCATAGTTATGATATTCATGTTCTTCTGACAATCAGTTAGCATGAAATGGTCTGAGAAATACTATAAGTACAAATCATTTTTATATACTTAATTCTTAAAAATGTAATATTAACTTGTATAAGTAATTTAATCAGATTTCCCAGTTTCTTTTCAAAGTTGAGATAATCTCCCCTTACACTTTTTATACAAATCTTTTCTTTTCAAAGTTGAGATAATCTCCCCTTACACGTTTTACACAAATCTTTTCTTTTTAAAGTTGAGATAATCTCCCCTTACACTTTTTATACAAATCTTATTTATTTACCAAAAAATGTAATAATAACTTTTGTAAGATTTTAAGTTTCTGTTCAATATTTGGATAACTTCAAACAAGTAAATTGTTTATAATACAGTGTATTTTCTCAAGTTCCTTAAAGAAGTTTTTCTGGTTTGGTCAGTCAGTTTTAGTCAAGAGTTTTATCTTTCAGCTTATTCAGCAAAAATAGTTAGTATGAAATTTTTTTATTTTTGTGTATAGTAAAGATAATAATAGTCCGAGATTACTCTGACGTCCAACGGCTGTTTTGCCAAACAAGCTGGGGCCGTGGGACGTCAGAGCTCGTCCCATATCAAAAAGTGGATATTTGCCCACCCACAATAGATGTGCTGCTTCGTCGCTTCAGGTGCCGATTGAGGGCATTGGAATTATATAAATCGGGCATCAATCTGTTCATTTTTCATTTACTTCTTCATTTATGTAAGTTTCACCTACCTGCCAACCTTTATTTTCCCATATTTTAACAGTTTTCACAGAGACCCATCGATTTCTGCATTCTAACTTTCACTTTCAAATGGACGTCAAGTTATGAGAGAGTTCGTGGTCTCGAGACTCAAATATGCAAATATTTATATTTTTTCACCTCCTTTATAGGAGATTGATGTTTAACATTTAGGAGCCAACCACGATTTTTCACCTCCTTTACAGGAGATCGGTATTAAGCATTTATTTCCGACCACGGTAACAGTCGGAAGCTCTCGGACATTTAGATAACTTGCATCGTAAATGAACGAGGTGTTACATTATGGTCATTTGCACTGTTTTCTCATGGTCACGTGATAATCTTTGAAAATGAAAGTCAAAATGCAGAAATCGATGGGTCTCTGTGAAAACTGTTAAAATATGGAAAAATAAAGGTTGGCAGGTAGGTGAAACTAATTTAAATTAAAATAATTAATTAAACAAAATGCTTATGAAATGTAAATGACTTATAATAATATGATTTCTTCATCTGATAATTTTGAATTTCTCTGTGAAATCCTGACCATTTTAACAGAACACAATAAAATACTGTTTCTGTACATAGTGCCAAAGTTTTGAGACTTGTATTTTTTCCTATTGAAAATTTTTATATGTTAAAATTTGCTACACTATATAGCTAGTTTTGTATATATGCATGTTTGTTTTTGTATGAACAAGATGGTTGTAATATTTTTTAACTTTCAAGTTTCTTATTTCAGTGTTTCAGGAATTTTGATGTAAAATTTATATAAGTGTTGGAATTGTTGAACATAACACACTTTCATATGCGAGTCTAGAGTTAAAGGGCGTTTTGATAGATATGATTAATTTTTTCAATGTCCTGCACTAGCTCTATTATGCTACGTATCTAAAAGAGTTGATACATTTATTTTCCATGGGTACAAATTGTCATGGATTGAAGAAAACTGGAACTTTCCTGGATATTTGAATTTGTGTCTTACCAAGAGTCTGCAGTTATTCATAAAGCAAATTTGAAGTTCGTTGACTATTTCAATTCATTGTTTCCCTGTACCCACAAAATCCAAGAAATTTGGTATCCAATGAATAATAATGAATTCACAGTACTGCTTTTTAACAGTCAAACTTTTAACAGTCAAATTTGATATAAAATTTATAAATTAATGATTTTTTAATCTAAATAGCAGTTGTATTTGCTCTTGATTAACTGATATCCATATTTATAAATCATTCTATTTTTGAGCCTTCGACTTTTGTTGAAAAATCGAAACATAGCGATCCTACATTCTAGCGGCCCCGGTGGCGGTGTCTACAAATATTCACTCTATGGTTAAAGTTTTTGAAATTTTAATAACTTTCTTAAACTAACCTGGATTTATTCCAAACTTGGACAGAAGCTTGTTTATGATCATAAATTTAACATTACATACAGCCTGCAGTTAAAGTTTATAAAATATTTATTAGATTCATAAACTATCCTGGATTTTTTACTAAAGTTGGACAGAAGCTTCTTACAATCAAAAGATAGTTTGGAGAGGAACATTTTTATTATTTTTTTTCCTTTTTGTTGAGCCTGTGATTAACAGTAAAAGTAGGTGAGACACTGGGTTCGACAGAACACTAACAAATTTTTTCTGTAACAAGTTTAATATAGCAATGACTGCATCTATGTGCTCTTGGCCCAACTGCCTTTTTATGCCCTTCGTATAATGCCGCACTTAGATTTTTTAGTCTGAGCATTTGTTTGTGACTCAGTTCTTTCGATTTTTCCTCTTTAGGTTAAAGTTTATGAATAAAGTTTTTGGACAAGGTAGTTTTTTTTTTTATGAAGTTGAAGTCTAATCAACTATTTAGTACTTGTGTTTCCTATGATATGATCTTTCTAATTTTAATTCCAAATTAAGAGTTTTGACCCCAATTACATGGTCCACTGAACATAGAAAATGAGTGTGGAGGGGCGTCTGTGTTCTACAGACATATTCTTGTTTTTTATTGTAGCAAAATGCCTTTGTAATATATTGTAAAAAATGTGAAAAGTTGAATGTTGAAAAAGATACTGAGTAGTGTTTTTTTTAAACAAATTGTGCAATATTTAGATGTTTCTTTTATACATTAAGTGTTTTCTATTTTGATGTTACATCCAACAAGTATAAGCTTTCAAGAAAAGCTGATCAGACATTGACATTTCTCATCATGTATCAACTAATAAAATATAAATGTATATATGGGGAATCATATCCAATTTTTAAATTCATCTTTTTCATAGAACTGTAGTTATTTACATAAGGTAGCTTAGTGCTGAAATTAGTCATAGTGGTATACAAATAAAGTTAGAAACAAAACTAAGCATTTCTTTATTCTGCATTGAGATTCTGTGCTCTGGCATTTTCCTATGATATGCATTTCTCTTTTTAACTGGGTGTTAAGAAGAAAAAGACAGTCAAAATATTAGTTTTCATTAATTTTTGCACAATATCAAAAATAAATAAGAAGCCACAGGCTTTATTTTCTTGAAAACCCTCCCAAAGACGAATTGTCCTTTCAAATTCAATATATATATATCTGCCCTTGATAAAAAAGGATTTTTTTTTTTTTAAATTCATTTGACAACATTGAATTTTTGATAATTGATATTTGAATTTTTAGATTTATCTGTTTCTGAGACATTTCTCCTTTCAAGTCACAATTTGTAAAAATAAACCCTTATAGATCAAAGTACAGTCTTTAACACAGCCATGGTTTACACCAAAACAGCAAGCTATAAATGGTCCCAAAATTGACCTGTGTAAAACCTTTCAAACAGGCAAATCAACATTCTAATTTATTATAAAAAAAAAACACAAGAAAAGAAGAACCACATCAGCAAACAATAACCACAGAACATCAGGAGTTGGTTTTACCAAAAAAACTTACGACTAAGATTGATCGTAAGTATACTGAATTGTTCATGATTTACTATCAATCTTAGTCATAAAGTGTTTTTATGAAAGCGATTCCTGGTTCCTGACTTATAACAGGTGCAAACAACAGTTTAAAGTCCCAACCTTCACCCTTACATGAAACAATAGTGTAACATCAGAAAGACGCACCATATAAAATATAAATTGAACTGGCTTAAATCAATCCAAAGACTTATTAGCACAAACATGTGAACAATCAAGTACTTCCATCTCGCTTTCTGGATTTTTGAGCAAATGTACATATTGCATTGTTTATTAATTTGTATAACAAACAAGAGTGCACAAACTGAAATGTCTCGCCTTCTTTACTAATCATTGATACTAAGTTGACAGTCCTAAATATAAAGCTTTATTACAACTGTCACATAAACCTAACATTAACCAAGAAAATTAAATGTTGACCAATGAACCATGCAAATGAGGTCAAGGTCAGAAGAACCATGCCAGGCAGATATGTACAGCTAACAATTCTTCCATACAAAAAATATAGTTTGACCTACTGCTTATAGTTTTAAGAAAACAGGCCAAAACCAAAAAACTTAAAACTGAGCAATGAATCATGAAAATGAGGTCAAGGTCACATAAAACCTGAGTGACTGACATATAGATCATAAAATATTTCCATACAACAAATATAGTTCACCTTTTGCATAAAGTATCAGGAAAAACTTTGACCACTGAACCATACAAATGAAGTCAAGGTCAGATGACATGTACACCTTACAATCATTCCATACTCCAAATATAGTAGTCTTTTTGCATACAGTACAAGAAAAACAACAAAACACAAAAACTTAACTATAATCACTGAACCCTGAAAATGAGGTCAAGGTCAGATTGCACCTGCCTGTTGACTTGTACATCATACGGTCCATCCATACACCGAATATACTAGACCCATTGCTTATAGTATCTGAGATATGTACTTGACCACCAAAACTTAACCTTGTTCACTGGTCCATGAAATGAGCTCGATGTCAAGTAAAAACTGTCTGACAGTCATGAGGACCTTGCAAGGTACACACATACCAAATGTAGTTATCCTATTACTAAAATAAGAGAGAATTTAACATTACAAAACATCATTACTTTTTTTTCAAGTAGTCACTGAACCATGACAATTAGGTTAAGGACATTGTACATGTAACTGACCAAGACTTAACAGGAGGCATCTATATACAAAGTATGAAACATCCAGGTCCTCCACCTTTTAAAATATTTAGCTTTAAATAAGTTAGCTAACGCTGCAGCCACCGCCAGATCATTATCCCTATGTCGAGCTTTCTGCAACCAAAATCACAGGCTCGACAAAAACCTTGATGCCTGTTAAAAATTATGAGACATGAGGCAGGGTTCAAGATAATAAAATTGAATCATGTCTCCAAATATTTGGTAAAGAGCACCACATCTCAATCTTTTATAGTAAAAGTTATTTTAAATCTTTGGTAGTTAGTCTATGGTATGCCTTGCAATAACCGAAAACAGCTAATTTTGTCGAAGAAAGGATGGAAATGAATATTCTGCCAAAGAAAGGATGGAAATAAATATTCTGCCCAAGAAAGGTTGGATATGAATATTCTGCCCAAGAAAGGATGGAAATGAATGTTCAGCACAAGAAAGGACGAACATGAATATTCTGCCCAAGAAAGGATGGATATGAATATTTTGCCCAAGAAAGGATGGAAATGAATATTCTGCCCAAGAAAGGATGGAAATGAATATTCTGCCCAAGAAAGGATGGAAATGAATATTCTGCCAAAGAAAGGATGGATATGAGTATTCACCAAAAGAAAGGATGAACATGAATATTTTGCCCAAGAAAGGATGGATATGAGTATTCACCATAAGAAATGATGAACATGAATATTCTGCCCAAGAAAGGACGGATATGAATATTTAGCCCAAGAAAGGATGAACATAAATATTCTGCCCAAGAAAGGATGGATATGAATATTTAGCCCAAGAAAGGATGAACATGAATATTCTGCCCAAGAAAGGATTGATATAAATATTAAACCCAAGAAAGGATGAACATGAATATTCTGCCCAAGAAAGGATGGATATGAATATTCAACACAAGAAAGGACGCAAATGAATATTCTGCCCAAGAAAGGATGAATATTCTGCCCAAGAAAGGATGGATATGAATATTTAGCCCAAGAAAGGATGAACATGAATATTCTGCCCAAGAAAGGATGGATATGAATATTCAACAAAAGAGAGGATGGAAATGCATATTCAACAAAAGAGAGGATGGAAATGAATATCCAGCACAAGAAAGGATGGAAATGAATATTCAGAACAAAAAAAGATTGGAAACGAAAATTCTAGGTAACAAAATACAGATCCTTGTATGAGATACCTAATCTTAGAATGAAAATGAATTTCAATGAAGTACAAGAAGAAATTTTATTAAGAATATTCATCTGGGAAAAAATCCTCTTGCTCACCAGAATCTGAAATCACCTTATAATGATAGTTGTCTCTGACATTCATACCAAAGGCTGCATAAAAAAGACCGAACTTAAAGTACTTGCTGTTACTGAAAGCTTAGGTTATAAGATGTAATGACAATTGAAGACAAGAGTGCAAACGCTGAAATGTCTCACCTTTTTTTACTAATCATTGATATTATGTTGAAAGTCCTAAATATAAAACTTTAATACAACTGTCACATTAACTTGACATTAACCAAGAAAAATAAATATTGACCAATGATCATAAAAATGAGGTCAAGGTCATAAGAACCATGCCAGGCAGACATGTACAGCTAACAATTCTTCCATACAACAAATATAGTTTACGTATTGCTTAAAGTTCAAGAAAACCAGACCAAAACAAAATAACCACTGAACAATGAAAATGAGGTCAAGGACATTGTACATATGACTAACCGAAACTTCGAAACATAAGGGACGACATCAAAAGATCAATGTAAGATAAAAAACTTAATTCAAATAGTTTGGGGGTGGGGGGGTTGAACTGCTGCAAGATTTGGTTATCCGACATTGATTTTTACATATATCCATATGGGTCAATCAATTTTTCCCAAATTAAGTTAATAGGGGGGTAGGGGGGTCAGTGAAAAAACTATTTGAATTAAGTTTTTTATCCTTCATTGAACTTTTGATGTCGTCCCTAAGGCATCTCTATACAAAGTATGAAGCATCCAGATATTCCACCTTTTAAAATATAAAGCTTTTAAGAAGTAAGCTTACGCCGCAGACGCAGCCAGAACACTATCCCTATGTTGAGCTTTCTGCGACAAAAGTTGGAGGCTCGACAAAAAACTAACTTAGTAGGATGCCAAACAAATATAAAAAAATGATGTGATGAGATTGCCAAGAGACCAAATGACACATAAATAAACAACGGTCACTGTACGGCCTTCAACAATGAGTAAAGTCTATACCGCATATTCATCTATACAAGGCCCCGAAATGACAATGTAAAACAATTAAAACGAGGAAAACTAACGGACTAATTTGTGTACAAAAAATTAACGAAAAACAAATATGTAACTCTTGAAACAAATGACAACCACTGAGTCCGGCTTGGGACAGACACAAACATACAGAATGTTGTGGGGTTAATAAACTTGCTAGCAGGATTCAAACCCTCCCCATAACCTAGGACAGTGGTATAACAGTACAACATAAGAACAAACTGTAAAAATCAGTTGAAAAGGGCTTACTAGTAACAGTCAGATGGATACAAATACTACAAATGCAGTTGGATGTGGCCGGGTACTTATACATCCCAACAACAAAAATACACAATGTACAGATCTGAAAGTACTCGCAGTTACTAACAGCTAGTTCAAAGCCACTAACAACTTATAAAAAAATCATGCATCTAAGACTAAATTATCATTTAGTAAATATCCAACATCCAATGGATTTAGTATAAAGACGTCATAAACTGTCAGAGAAAAACATAGAAAACTAAAGAATAAGCAACACAAACCCCACCAACAACTAGGGGTGATCTCAGGTGCTCCGGAAGGGTAAGGCAGATCCTGCTCGACATGTGTCACCCGTCATGTTGCTTATGTGATAACAAATCCGGTAAATAGTCTAATTCGGTAGGTCACATTCATGAAAGTGAAGGGGATTGTAGTTGCAACGTAAGGAACACATTCAATATCATTTGTGAAACGGTTATTCCATAACGGTCAACCAACTCGTGATGGCGTCCGTAATATTTACGAAGGGATGATTTCAACTTTACCATTTGGAACTCTTGGTTTAATAAACCACGAACCCTTTTAGAAATTCGGTAGGTCTCATTCATGAAAGGGAAGGGGATTGTAGTTACGACGTAAGGAACATATCTGATATCAATCAGGCTACCATAATACTTGTACTGTTACAGCACTGTCCCAGGTTGAGGGGAGGGTAAGGATTATGTTTACGTGTGAGTTAGCCCCACTACGTTCTGTATGTATGCGCTTGTCCCATGTCAGGAGCCTGTTATTGAGTTTTGCTCAGATTTCCACTGATATATGCTGCGTTATAGCTGCAAACTCTCCTTTTACTCACATGAGCAAAGTGAACTATTTCTTACAGATTACTACTGAGGATCTTCCTTACATTCTCTATGTATGTGCCTGTCCTAAGTTAGAAGCCTGTAATTGAGTTTTGCTCTGATATATGCCGCTTGTTGTAGCCACAACCCGTCTCCTTTTACTCAACAAGATGGCTGCTAACCTTATTCGAACACTTAGATCATCATTGGTTTTTGCTTTGTCTTTAATTAAATTGTCTTTTTATTGTTTGAATTTGGTTATTGGACATTTTTTTCATTTGTACTATGGCGTTTTTGTTGAGCCTGCGACTGTAGTCGCAGAATGCCCGACATAGGGATAGTGATAGTGGGGGTACGGATGCAGCGTTAGCTAACTTCTTAAAAATATTTTTATTTTAGAAGATTGAAGACCTGGATGCTTCATACTTTATATATAGATGCCTCATGTTATGAAGTTTCCTTCAGTCACATGTCCAATGTCCTTGACCTCATTTTCATGGTTCAGCAACTACTAAAAAAAAGCTAAGCATTTTTGTGATGTTAAATTCTCTCTTATTATAAGTAATAGGATAACTATATTTGGTCTATGTGTACCTTGCAAGGTCCTCATGTCAGTCAGACAGTTTTCACTTGATCTCAACATCATTTCATGGATCAGTAAACAAGGTTAAAATTTGATGGTCAAGTCCATATCTATGATACTGTAAGCAATAGGGCTAGTATATTCCGTGTATGGAAGGACTGTAAGTTGTACATGTCTAGCTGGCAGGTGTCATCTGACCTTGATCTCATTTTCATGGTTCTGTGGTCAAAGTTAAGTTTTTGAGTTTTGGTCTTTTTAACCGGATTTATGTGACAAAAATGTCGGTTATTGATTTGGGGATGTACGGTGGGCGGTCGGGCGGGCGGCAATCAAATGTTGTCCGTGCATTAACTCATGAACCGTTCAACCAAAGCTTTTAAAATTTTAATGTTGTTACTGACAACTAAATGAAGGTCAAGTTCAATAATGGCGATTTTGACTTTTACCGTTCAGGAGTTATGGTTCTTGAAAGATTGAAAAATGGAGTTTCCAGTCGTGTCCGTGCATTTACGCATGAACTGTTCTACCAAAGCTTCCCAAATTTTATTATGTTGTTACTGATGACAAAATGGAGGTCAAGTTCAATAATGACGATTTTGACTTTTACCGTTCAGGAGTTATGGTTCTTGAAAGATTTAAAAATGGTGTTTCCAGTCGTGTCCGTGCATTTTCTCATGAACCATTCAACCAAAGCTTTTGAAATTTTTATATGTTGTTACTGATGACAAAATAGAGGACAAGGTCAAAATTAAATCCTTACAACAAATATAGTTGACCTTTTTAGCTTAAGAAAAACAGACCAAAACACAAAAACTTGAGGACAAAAATACATTCTGAGTCATAAAAGAGGGACGAAAGATACCAAAGGGACAGTCAAACTCATAAATCTAAAACAAACTGACAACGCCATGGCGTAAAATGAGTAAAATGAACTAGAGGTTCTAAAGATCCTTTGTCTCTTATCTACATCATTATTAAACAGATATCAAAGAACTCTAAAAATTAATATGCAAAAGGAAATTATATTACAAAGATATTGAAAACAGAGTTCTGTCATACACCATACATTTATATCTTCAACAAACATTTTTACATTAAGCAAATGCTGCATCACAAAACAAAATATCAACCTTCTTTGGCATTTTTACAACCTATACGTCCTCTATCAAATGTGCATTTATGTTGCAGTCTTCAACAAACTGATTTAAACAACAAATTCATATAAAAGAATATTGTCAATGGGTGTTAATCCTCATACGAACACAATTTTTGCAGTCATATATTGGTATCCCGTTGCTGTCATCCTTGTTTGAAGACAGTTGGTTTATGGACAATATAGCTTTAGTGTCAGTTCATAAAAATATATGAAATTTAAATACAAGGTTTATAACCACAAAAGGAAGTTCAGAATGATTTTAGGGATTCTGGTTCCAACAGTTTAGGAATTAGGGGCCCAAATAAGGATTTTTGTAGTTTCCTGACAATAACTTGTGTTTAGTATGAAACAGTATAGTGTATTGAATATTGATTATGAATTCAAATCATATAACCAAAATGACTACAGTTATTCTATGTCAGGGTTGGACCTCTCCAGTTGTATCCAACTGTGTTCAGGGAAGCAGTGGATTGAGGTAAAACTATTTTTTTGCTGTCATTTGATTTCATTGTTTTATAAAAGTCAGCATGGAAGGGCTATTGGTACTTTACGGAACGGAACGGAACGGAACGGAACGGAACGGAATTTCATTTAAGGTATCCAAAGGGGGCATTTATCAAAATTTCGAAAAATCTTTAAAACAAAACAAACTTTAAAATTTCTGTGTTTTACGGTTTTCCATATACAAATAACACAAATGTATACTTAATCTCATCTTCACAGGTGAAATGCGTAATAATGTATAACATCGGGAAATATTCTGTAGATGAATATGTCGGATTGTCCTGATAAATTATCATGAAATTAAAGCATTTGCAAGTCATGCATTATGATATCTAGACTGACGTCGTCCTTGATTAGAGACAGTGATCAAGTTGAATCTGATTTAAACTTTTTAATTTATTTTTCCGTTCCGTTCCGTTCCGCAAAGTACCAATTGCTCTGAGGAATTGGTATTTAACGGAAAAAACGGAAACAGACATCTTTAATGTAATTAAAGCAGTATGATAAAAAAAAATTGTCTGACACCTCTTTTTGCATGAGTGGTATGTGTTTTAGATAGCATTTTCGACATGATCAATAATAAAAAAATTTAACACAAAGGCAGGTTACACAAAAAGTCTTTCTCCTTCCATCGGTAATTATATTTTAAAAAAGAGGCCTTCAACAGCCAGTTCCGACGATGATTAGAGACAGTGATCAAGTTGAATCTGATTTAAACTTTTTAATTTATTTTTCCGTTCCGTTCCGTTCCGCAAAGTACCAATTGCTCTGAGGAATTGGTATTTAACGGAAAAAACGGAAACAGACATCTTTAATGTAATTAAAGCAGTATGATAAAAAAAAATTGTCTGACACCTCTTTTTGCATGAGTGGTATGTGTTTTAGATAGCATTTTCGACATGATCAATAATAAAAAATTTAACACAAAGGCAGGTTACACAAAAAGTCTTTCTCCTTCCATCGGTAATTATATTTAAAAAAAGAGGCCTTCAACAGCCCGTTCCGACGATGATTAGAGACAGTGATCAAGTTGAATCTGATTTAAACTTTTTAATTTATTTTTCCGTTCCGTTCCGTTCCGCAAAGTACCAATTGCTCTGAGGAATTGGTATTTAACGGAAAAAACGGAAACAGACATCTTTAATGTAATTAAAGCAGTATGATAAAAAAAATTGTCTGACACCTCTTTTTGCATGAGTGGTATGTGTTTTAGATAGCATTTTCGACTTGATCAATAATAAAAAATTTAACACAAAGGCAGGTTACACAAAAAGTCTTTCTCCTTCCATCGGTAATTATATTTTAAAAAAGAGGCCTTCAACAGCCCGTTCCGACGATGATTAGAGACAGTGATCAAGTTGAATCTGATTTAAACTTTTTAATTTATTTTTCCGTTCCGTTCCGTTCCGCAAAGTACCAATTGCTCTGAGGAATTGGTATTTAACGGAATCAACGGAAACAGACATCTATAATGTAATAAAAGCAGTATGATATAAACAAGTCAGACCCTTCTTTTTTGAATAAGTGGTAAGTGTTTTAGATAGCATTTTGACTTGATCAATATTTAAATAAACAGTTGCGCCATGAGCGCATGATACGCCCGTCGTCTTGTGAAAAAACATAAATCTTTTTTGAATAACACAGGGTTGTACAGGATGTCATGCTTAGTATATCCTGACTCATTCCTTATTCCCGCTCAATAGGAAGATTGTACAAGATGTATTTGGAAACCCGACGCAACATTAGCCTGTTAAGTTTTAAGCAATAGAGATACAGCGCAACATGTGAAAAAAACCCTCTTTTTTTACAAAAAACTCAATAACTCGAAAATATAAAAATGAATCATCACCAAAAAGAAAACAGATCTTTAGATTAATATAACAAAGAAGTGTGTAAAGTTTTAAGCAATAATCATAAATCGTTTTTGAGATATGGTGCGACATGTAAACCCCCCCTTTTTTTTTTTACAAAATACTCAATAACTCAAAAATGAAATTTTGAATCATCACCAAAAAGTATACAGATATTAAGATTAATATAACTAAGAAGTATTTAAAGTTTTAAGCCATAATCAAGAATCGTTTTTGAGATACGGTGCGACATGTGAAAAAAACACACCCCTGTTTTAGTTACAAAGTGCCGTAACTCAAAAAGTTGTAATCTTATTTTCACAAAAAAAGTATACAGATCATTTGACCATCATAAGAAACAACTATGTTAAGTTTCATGAAATTTGGAAAAAAAAGTGAAAATATAGAAAATTTAAACAATATCTACGGACACACCAGCTGTCGTCAGGAGATAGAGAAAAAAAAAACAGATTAAATACGGAATGCACCTCTAGAACCGAAATTTCCCGCTGATATTATAGTAAGACCTTTGCCTATAGGTTTTGTAACAGAACAGACTTTTAGTTTTTATAAATACTTTGATTAACAGCAGTTATTATTGTGGTTTTATGACTTTTAAGGAGTTACCATTTTTTATAGTGCTTTGATAAATCCGAAAATGTTTTAACAATTTGCAAACAATTTTTAATAATAGTGTAAACCAGTGTTTAGTGCTCATATTTTTATGAAGATATATTTTAAACATATGTTTTAATATTTATGAGACCTTGTTTCTAATATAAAATTGAGAATGGAAATGGGGATCACTGTTTCTAATCATCTTCGGAAGGCCCCTTTTTTAATTTATAATTACCAATGGAAGTAGAAAGACCTTTTGTCTAACCTGTCTTTGTGTTATTTTTTATACGTCCGTCAATTTTGACGGGACGTATTATGGTATACAAATGTCCAGTGTCCGTCCGTCCGTCCGTCCGTCCGGTGTAAACATGTCGCACCGTAACTTGAGAACGACTTATCCAAATTTCATGAAACTTAACATAGTTGTTTCTTATGATGGCCAAATGATCTGTATACTTTTTTGTGAAAATAAGATTACAACTTTTTGAGTTACGGCACTTTGTAACTAAAACAGGGGTGTGTTTTTTTCACATGTCGCACCGTATCTCAAAAACGATTCTTGAATATGGCTTAAAACTTTAAATACTTCTTAGTTATATTAATCTTAATATCTGTATACTTTTTGGTGATGATTCAAAATTTCATTTTTGAGTTATTGAGTATTTTGTAAAAAAAAAAAGGGGGGGGGGTTTACATGTCGCACCATATCTCAAAAACGATTTATGATTATTGCTTAAAACTTTACACACTTCTTTGTTATATTAATCTAAAGATCTGTATACTTTTTGGTGATGATTCATTTTTATATTTTCGAGTTATTGAGTTTTTTGTAAAAAAAGAGTTTTTTTTTCACATGTTGCGCTGTATCTTTATTGCTTAAAACTTAACAGGCTAATGTTGCGTCGGGTTTCCAAATACATCTTGTACAATCTTCCTATTGAGCGGGAATAAGGAATGAGTCAGGATATACTAAGCATGACATCCTGTACAACCCTGTGTTATTCAAAAAAGATTTATGTTTTTTCACAAGACGACGGGCGTATCATGCGCTCATGGCGCAGCTGTTTATTTAAATATTGATCAAGTCGAAATGCTATCTAAAACACTTACCACTCATTCAAAAAAGAAGGGTCTGACTTGTTTTTATCATACTGCTTTAATTACATTAAAGATGTCCGTTTCCGTTTTTTCCGTTCAATACCAATTCCTCAGAGCAATTGGTACTTTGCGGAACGGAACGGAACGATAAAATAAATTAAAAAGTTTAAATCAGATTCAACTTGATCACTGTCTCTAATCATCGTCGGAACGGGCTGTTGAAGGCCTCTTTTTTAAAATATAATTACCGATGGAAGGAGAAAGACTTTTTGTGTAACCTGCCTTTGTGTTAAATTTTTTTATTATTGATCATGTCGAAAATGCTATCTAAAACACATACCACTCATGCAAAAAGAGGTGTCAGACAATTTTTTTTTATCATACTGCTTTAATTACATTAAAGATGTCTGTTTCCGTTTTTTCCGTTAAATACCAATTCCTCAGAGCAATTGGTACTTTGCGGAACGGAACGGAACGGAAAAATAAATTAAAAAGTTTAAATCAGATTCAACTTGATCACTGTCTCTAATCATCGTCGGAACGGGCTGTTGAAGGCCTCTTTTTTAAAATATAATTACCGATGGAAGGAGAAAGACTTTTTGTGTAACCTGCCTTTGTGTTAAATTTTTTTATTATTGATCATGTCGAAAATGCTATCTAAAACACATACCACTCATGCAAAAAGAGGTGTCAGACAATTTTTTTTATCATACTGCTTTAATTACATTAAAGATGTCTGTTTCCGTTTTTTTCCGTTAAATACCAATTCCTCAGAGCAATTGGTACTTTGCGGAACGGAACGGAACGGAAAAATAAATTAAAAAGTTTAAATCAGATTCAACTTGATCACTGTCTCTAATCATCGTCGGAACTGGCTGTTGAAGGCCTCTTTTTTAAAATATAATTACCGATGGAAGGAGAAAGACTTTTTGTGTAACCTGCCTTTGTGTTAAATTTTTTTATTATTGATCATGTCGAAAATGCTATCTAAAACACATACCACTCATGCAAAAAGAGGTGTCAGACAATTTTTTTTTATCATACTGCTTTAATTACATTAAAGATGTCTGTTTCCGTTTTTTCCGTTAAATACCAATTCCTCAGAGCAATTGGTACTTTGCGGAACGGAACGGAACGGAAAAATAAATTAAAAAGTTTAAATCAGATTCAACTTGATCACTGTCTCTAATCATCGTCGGAACGGGCTGTTGAAGGCCTCTTTTTTAAAATATAATTACCGATGGAAGGAGAAAGACTTTTTGTGTAACCTGCCTTTGTGTTAAATTTTTTTATTATTGATCATGTCGAAAATGCTATCTAAAACACATACCACTCATGCAAAAAGAGGTGTCAGACAATTTTTTTTTATCATACTGCTTTAAATACATTAAAGATGTCTGTTTCCGTTTTTTCCGTTAAATACCAATTCCTCAGAGCAATTGGTACTTTGCGGAACGGAACGGAACGGAAAAATAAATTAAAAAGTTTAAATCAGATTCAACTTGATCACTGTCTCTAATCATCGTCGGAACGGGCTGTTGAAGGCCTCTTTTTTAAAATATAATTACCGATGGAAGGAGAAAGACTTTTTGTGTAACCTGCCTTTGTGTTAAATTTTTTTATTATTGATCATGTCGAAAATGCTATCTAAAACACATACCACTCATGCAAAAAGAGGTGTCAGACAATTTTTTTTTATCATACTGCTTTAATTACATTAAAGATGTCTGTTTCCGTTTTTTCCGTTAAATACCAATTCCTCAGAGCAATTGGTACTTTGCGGAACGGAACGGAACGGAAAAATAAATTAAAAAGTTTAAATCAGATTCAACTTGATCACTGTCTCTAATCAAGGACGACGTCAGTCTAGATATCATAATGCATGACTTGCAAATGCGTTAATTTCATGATAATTTATCAGGACAATCCGACATATTCATCTACAGAATATTTCCCGATGTTATACATTATTACGCATTTCACCTGTGAAGATGAGATTAAGTATACATTTGTGTTATTTGTATATGGAAAACCGTAAAACACAGAAATTTTAAGGTTTGTTTTGTTTTAAAGATTTTTCGAAATTTTGATAAATGCCCCCTTTGGATACCTTAAATGAAATTCCGTTCCGTTCCGTTCCGTTCCGTTCCGTTCCGTAAAGTACCAATAGCCCATGGAAGCTTGTAGAAAAATCGGTTCTTGGAATGTATCTGAAATATTACTTTACTGATATCTACAAAACCATATAATTAGGTACACTATGACTATGAATATCAAGGAACCTGAAGTTTTAGACAAAATTTACACATTATGTAACAAAAACAAAATGTCATTAGATATACAGTGATAATATCAACACTTAATAAAATGCTTCATTGAGGGCATCCTGATAAGACTGCAGAGGTCAACCCTGACCCCAGAGGTCAACCCTGACCAGTTGGAGCAAATGACACAATATTCAAGCTTGATACTGTCTGAATTTGGATTGTGATCAAATTTTTAACATAATATAGGTTTCTGACACAAAACTAATGTGGAATATTATTGCACAATAGATCTTATAAATCTATTGTGCAATAATGTGCTAGAAATTTATTCTTGAAAATTTTCCAAAATTCAAAATTTTTCAAAAAAATATGATTCCCTAAAAAAAATTGGAAAAAAAAACCATCAACCCCACCAACTTTTCACCCCGTTCGAGCAATAACCCCAAAACTCAATCCCAACCTTTCATTTGAAGTGTGAAACATTGTAGTACAATATCAGAGTGATCCATTCCACTAACACACAAGTTATTGTCTAGAAACTAGAAAAAAATATTTTTTTTGCCCTTTTTGTCCCTTAATCCATAAACTGATGGCCCCATAACCCCGAAAATGAATCCTAACCTTCTACTGGTGGTAATAATCATTTTGATGCAATTTCAGAGCAATCAAAATAATAATTCACAAGTTATGATCCTGAAACTTTTAAACCACATACAATGCACTCTTTTAACAGTACCAACATTATAAAAAATAAAAAATAATATATATAAGTTGTATTTTGATCACAAAAAAAACCAAATAAACTCAAAATTGAAAAAATGTAAGGGAGCTACCATTTGATTTTTATGGGGGGGGCTAGGATGAAATTTGAAAAAAATAGGCAGGACAGGAATTTTGAGTTAAAAAAAAGGCAGGATGAGACACTTGCAAAAAAAAAAAAAGTCAGGATGACAATTTAGGTAAAAAAAAGTCAGGATAAACTAAAAAAAAAGGCAGGACTTACTAGAATGAAAAATAAAAAGGCAGGACAGAGATCACAACTAAAAAAAAATGCAGGACAATAATTTTCATCCTAGCCCCCCCATAAAAATCAAATGGTAGCTCCCTAAACAAATCAAGAGGAAACCTTTGTAAGGGCAGATAACTCTTTAAATCAGAAAAACTACGATTTTAAAGCAATTAACATATTTAATACCAATTTTCCTGCATCTGATACACAATGAATGTCTCTTAAGTGATGTTTGAGGCCAATTTTTTTAAATTCAAATCAATACAAAGGTAAAAGAGCTGATCAAACCAAATAAAGACAAAAGTACAGCCAAAGTTAGACGAGAATCAGAGCTCTAATTTATATTCCTCATTTGAAAATAACTTCAAAAAATTTGAAACAGAAATTTTCATTTTCACATTCTAGCTATAGGTATCTGTTATTTAAACTTTGAGGAAGAAATTAATTCTGTGGATACCTTTATTTTCATGGGTACCAGTTTTCATCGTATGATGAAACCAGTAGCATGTGATGGATTTTTTCCCCCATGATTTTGCCAATGTCTGCATTCAAGCTTAAAGAAAATGTGTAATTTGTTGGATATATTTAAATTTTTTAAGCCCCTGTCTCCATGATTTCCCGGGATATTGGTTTCCCACGAATGATAATAAGTCCACAATAATCTGATTAATTTGAAGCTTAAAATATATGCAGGCAATTGTATGTCATAATCATACCAGTGATTGAGAGTTTAATCCTTTTGTATGAAATATTACAGGAAACTTTCCATGTCTCCTTGGTGTATACTATCAAATCATCATTTAACATACATAAACAATTGGTTCAGATACAACAATGGTGGATTTACCATTTCCATCTGTCCATTACATTTTTGCCTACTCTCATTTAAAATCAAAATTGTGAAAAAAACTTGTTTTAAGATTACATTTGATAGATATAAGAAGATGTGGCATGAGTGCCCATGAGACAACTCTCCATCCAAGTCACAATGTGTAAAAGCCTGTTGTATAATATACGAAAATGATTGGTTATAATAATGACTCACTACCATATAAAGATTTGATCTATCTGTGTAATTTTTTTTAATGGACAGAATAAAATGCAAGAACCACTTGAGCAAATAGAATACATTATAATAAACTGTTTTTCTCATTTCTACAACATTTTTTTGAATTTCGTTTAATCTTAACAGCAAATATATACATTTCAAAATGTCAAAAATATCTACATTCAAAACTCGCTTTATAAATTCTTATTTACACTAACAAGAATGTGTCCTCAGTACACGAATGCCCCACTCGCACTATCATTTTCTATGTTCAGTGGACCGTGAAATTGGGGTAAAATCTCTAATTTGGCATTAAAATTAGAAAGATCATATCATAGGGAACATGTGTACCAAGTTTGAAGTCGATTGGACTTCAACTTCATCAAAAACTACCTCGACCAAAAACTTTAACCTGAAGCGGGACAGACGGACGAACGGACGAACGAACGAACGGACGGACGGACGCACAGACCAGAAAACATAATGCCCCTCTACTATCGTAGGTGGGGCATAATAAAAAAACACTTTGAACATCTTTAAAATTTGATGTTCAGTAGTAACTATTGGAACTATTAACCTTACAAACATAAAAAATTCAGAAAATAAAACAATATACAAATGTATTAATTATATCATTCAATAAAATAGAACATACAGATAACTTTTTCTTAATTTGAATATTATTACAAAAGTACAATAAAGAGCCTAAAATGTAAATGTTATAAAAAAGATTGATAACTGTTTGCTTAATTTAATGTGGCAAATTTAGAACATATTGACAATTACAATAAGTGGCTCTTTTGGGAGGAAGAATGTGAAGTGTTAAATTGTAACAAAAAAGGGGGCTAATTGCCTTGCAAATTGTCACATAAAAATTGTAAAATGAAGCATGTTTTTTATTATGCAGACATAGCCTACTAATATTAAAAAAAAATTGTAACCAAAATTTGTTGAAATATTTTGTAAAGAATTTATTCTCAGGCCACATTTTTATTTTAAAGAAAGAAGAACAAGGATATAACAATTTCTCTAATTCCGATTTACCGACATACAAGGACTGTGATGGCCTTCTTTGCACATAATTCAATGCATCCCTTATATTAAATTTCAGATTTTTTTATGCCTTAATGTAATTCCTTGGTGAAGCCCAGAAAATGCCAATTTATAGAGAACATTACAAACCAAATATTTCATGTACCTTAAAGAAGTAACGTTTCCCCTATCTCTTAACTCAACAATATAAATTCTAATTTAAGTAAATATTTTGCCTCTATGATATTTTGTTTTCTAAATATGAATTAAAGAGAAGTGGGGTACATATGAAAAATTAACCACAAAAAACATCAGATTGATAAATTCAAATTTCATTGTGTATTTTTCCAAAACAATTTCAAATCAATAAAAAAAAGTATTGTGTTACATGCTTCAACAAATTCAATAAGAAAGAAAAAGAATTCATAACTAATTAATCATTTTAGTATCATGAATCAATTTCTGTAGCTGACCCCTCTGTACTTATAAGGTCTGTGTTTTCAGTGTCGGAAGTTGTGTCGTAACTCTGGGTTAATTGTAGATTTGTATCAAATTTATCAGAATTTGTCACTGCTGAAATTTCATCCACTTCTGCATTTAACTTTTCGGCTACAGCTCCAATTTTATTCACCTGATTTATAACCTGAGTATCAGCTGAGGCTCCAGCAGGGGACACTTCTAAAACACTATTGGAATTAATGTTACTTTTAACATCTAAAGACTTGTGTACCTGACTTGTATTCACATTCTTGGTATTTATGGCTTGCATCATAGCTGTGACAACAGCCTGCTGTATTTGCACATTTTCAGAATTTGTGTTTCCTGTTATTGTTCCAATGGCGTCTTGAAGTTCAGAATTACTACCTGTAATAGCATCAATTGCAGTTTGCTGTAACTGTGAGCTACTATTTGACCTCTCTTCAACAGACGAAGTGGCAGCCACCTGCAAGTCTGTCCCAACACCATTTGATGTTGAGGCTTGAAACAGTTCATCGTTCTGGTTGTCAGGAACAACAGATATGTCGTAAATCATTGAAGTCTCATCACCAAGAGAGTTCTCATCTTCCGGTAAATTTATTTCATAAAACATAATTTCTACTTTCTCTTCTATGTCCGTAACATCAGCAATAATACGACTATTATTATGCGGTGGATCAGCCCCAACTTCCTCTTCTAGATGGACAGTATCTATTGGTAAAGTTTTAATTCTACAATTATCAATGTGTTTGGCTGTTTTCACATGGCGCTTAAGTTTGGAAAGAATTGGGAATTTAATGTTACATACATCACAGGCAAACTTCAAATTTTCGGCGTTGTGTTTTTTCTTATGTGCATTAAGTTGTGAGATGGTGGCCCAACGAGTACCACATTGATCACATTGTAATGGTTTTTCATTGGTATGGATGCTTACATGTCTGACGTATTGTTGATGAGTGGCCATATCTTTATTGCAATGTTCACATTTGTAAATTTTTAATTTTTTCCCTTTCACCTCATCTTTGTGACATTGTAGCATGTGGTACTTCAGTCCATCATAAGCTCGAAACTCTCGTGGACAATGTTTACATTTGAAGTAGCAAGTTTTATTGTGAAGGCGTCGATGGAGTCGTAAGCTTTCGATGAGTTTAAAAGTTCTCCCACAGACTTCACACATGAACTCATGGAAGTCCCTGTGAGTCATCAAATGAGTTTTCAGGGTTGAACGCAGACGGAAACTCTTGTGACACAAATGGCAAACAAACGGCAATTCTCCTGTATGTATAGACCTATGTCCTTCCAAATCAGAAACTTTCTTGAAAGTTTTGCCACAGATATTACAGATGGGCTGCCCTTTAACATTGTCCTTGACCTTGATATCCTCCATTGGTTTACCATGTACATGATGCTGATGGCCAGCAAGGAAGCCGTGATCATAGAAACTAAGAGAGCATTTATCACATGTAAATTCAGAACCTTCTTTAATGCAGCAGTGTAAATCAATGCTAGCTTCCTGATGCAAGAAAGTCCCACACATTTTGCATTGTTTCTTCATCATATTATCATGCATCTTGATATGAGTGTCATAGCCTTCCTTTGAGCGCATCCTCTTTGAGCATAAATGGCAAGGAAAATCTGTGTCATCTATCAATGAAATCATTGGATTGTCAGGGTGATATTTCGTACAGTGATTAGAAAAGGCAATTGCTGAGTCAAAATGTATATTACATGATGAACATTTATAGGCGTCAGCTGCCACATCCTCCTCAGTATCTTCATCATCATCTTGGTCTTTTTTGTGTTTATTTTTCCTATGTTTTGCCAAATGAATGGGAGTTTCAAAGATTTTATTACACAATTCACATGTTGTGGATTTGTCATCACTGACCTCGTTTGATGTTTTATCTGTTGACATACTTTTTTCTAGCTTTTCATTTAGTTTCTGAACAAACTTAGCTTTGTGCTGTAGCATGTGTTTATTGTATTCCTCCACAGTCTCAAAGACATGTTTACATGAGCGACATTTGAACGTTACCTTTCCATCCTCCTTTATACCAATCCAGTCCTCCGTCAAATGCTTCATTCCTCCTCTTGTTACTAGGGCTTTCTCGTCAAAACATTCTTCTAAATGGTTACTTAGATCTTTTGATGAAGTAAAAGTTTTATCACACCGAGGGCAGCTGTACATCTCCTTGTGAACCCAGTTCAAATGTTGAATCAGTGCAAGTTTAGATACGAATTTGACCTGACATGTATGACAGGAGTAAAGCTTCTCATGCTCCCCAATGTGGTCTTCTAATGCTTGATGATTATCAAATATTCTGTCACAGGCCTGGCAAACAGAGTGCAATTTATTAAAAGCTTCATGGGTAAAACAATGAGTTTTTAAGCTCTCATTTCCCTGCATGACACGTTTACATATTTTACAGGTGAACTGCCGACCCCATGATATATTTTGTGCGGTATACATTTGGTAGTAATTAAACCTCCCATCTTCACATCTCCATATGTGTCCTTTACCTGTAAAATCTGGACACCTGTTAATGGTTCTCGCTCGTTTACGTGCAAGTCCCAAGGAACTTAACGTGTTGTCATAGCTAACCTCTACCTCCTCATTCTGATCAACTTTAACAGTATTGTTTTCTTTCTCCTCCAATTTCTGTTTCTTTTCACCTGGAAATGTAAACTTAAAAGGAACTCTACTTGGAGTTGAATCATCACCGGAGGTTAAGTGAACGGTTCCACACCAACTAGAGTCATCACTCTGGTCAGGTTCCAGATCAGATTCTTTCTTCAGTTCGGCCAGAATATCAAAATCAAACTCTACACGAACATCCTCATCCTGGTCATCCTCTGGGGTTTCTGGGAAAGTTGGCGATATACGTTCCTGCTTAATCTGAATATCTGTCATTTCTTCCATTTTCTTTCTGTTATTTTTCAATGATTCTTCCAATATATCTTTTCTCCATGACGGAACTCTGACCCTTCGACCACTACGCAATGTCACAGTCTTATCAGACTTTTTATCAATCTTTTCAGCCTCATTTTCAGTTTCATCTGTTTCACTCTCCATTGGCACCTCAGCTCTCTTAAAACTCCCTTTAGGACGACCTCGTCCTCTCTTAACACCAGAAGACAGTTTCTCACTCCTTGATTCAGATGGTGGTTGAACAGGTGTAAAAGAATTGGCTGATTCTGACTGGTTTACAACTTGTTGTAGCTGGATGGGATGAAGGCTAATTGGAGTTGGAACTGAACTAGATTGGTTTTGAGTTGTTTGTGGTTTAACTGATTGAAAACTGGTTGGTGTTGGAAAAGCTGGAACTGATGTTGCATTCATTGGAGGTCTGGAAGGTGTTAACAATCGTGCTAAAACTGATCTTATATTCATTGAAGTTGGAGACGGAAATTCATTTTGATTGGTTGACAGAAGCTCTGCTGCATTCTGTATGGCTGGAGACCGGATTCCTGTGAAGTTAGTCGAGTTTTGAATAACTGGTGGTTGAAAAACTGGGACTGCAGAAGAATTTGGAATGGTTGGTGTTTGAAATCTGTGGAATGGTGGAAGACCTTGACCACTTGGTGATAGCAGGCGTGCTAATACACCTTGGTTTGTGATCACTTGTTGTATGGCCGGAGACTTTGGAGATCCTATAAGAAAGCTTTGTTCTGTCAATGGAAGAGAGTTGACATACGATTCTAAGCTAAGCTGGTTATCATCTTCCTGACTGTCTGTAGCTGTAGAATTACCATCAAAATCAGATTCCATCACTTCAATTTTAGGGGTTAAAAGTTTACCTGCAAAAATAATCAGAATTGTATATATCTTCTGACAAGAGATATAGACCGTGGCAGTTCATAATAAATTCCATATACATATATATATAGTGTTAATTAAATTTTTGTGAAAATTGTCACAGGATACATATCACAAAATAAAACTATCATGTTAAGGTAGATCATAGGTATATATTTCCTCAGATTTATTATAGTTATCTCCCCTTAAATGGCTTAGCTGAAAAATGATTTTAAAAACACAAATATTTGGCATGTATTTAAACATTTTGGATAATGCAATAAATCACTAAGTTTTCTGTCTATAAATTGCCAATGTGTCTCAAAGTTTGCAGGTTTGAGCAAAGATCTAAACCGATTATGTTCTGTGATTGTAAAATCCAAGATGGCAGTATACCATGAATCTACCTTAAACAACATTAGAATTATTTGAATGAAGCATTTTTGAAATTGTAAATCTCCCACTTGTGTCAATTGTATAAAAAATCACAAAAATAAATGCACACGAGGGTAGGGATGTGATTTGGGATAGCCTATTATCCAAATCCCATCTTTTTGTAATTGTTTCTCACTTTTCACATTAATTTCCTTTTTCTAGATCCCTCTTGATTTACCCCTTGTCCCAGATCCCATTTCCTCCTATCCGTCCCACACTCTCACCCTTTTTTTACCTCTATATCCCATAAGCATATCATCCCCCTAATATGATGGAATGACATGTCTACTTAATTTGTTACACTTCAGCTCAAGTGGATTTCAACAGTCAGTCACAGGTACTACTTCTCCAAGTTATTGCTATTCATTTAAATTTGTAGGATACATACACAAGTGTATTTCATTTATTCTTGTATAGGTAAATTATTTTATTGGCTTAGTTATGTCCCTTAGCTATAGACATTCAGTAAAATAGTCATACCATCTTCATTTCTTAAATTTCTCTGGATTTCTTTGCTCTAACAGATTTTTATATTGTCTTTCCTTTGCAAATGTCTTTACTAATCATTTAAGTGTAATTTCATGGACAATGAAAATTTCATTTGTCTGTTATTTTCAGGCCTTGCACAATTACTTAAGATCTTGACGAAAGATAAAACATTGAACTCTAACCAAAAAATATGAGCTAACCAGAGAAAAATTGTTTAAGGTAAGTTTGTACATGTAAGAACTTGAGAATTTTAGGGACTGGAAAAAAAAAACTTTTACAAGAAAAATTAAGTGAAGATTATTCAAACCTTTAAAAATAAGAAAAATTGACATAACGAAATTTACTTACATAATCATATCATTATCTACTTTCTTAAAATTGTACAAGTAGTACCCTTGACTGACTGACTCCTATTTCTGGCTCCCTCAACCTTCTTTGCAGGCCATACAAAAAGGGAAGATATAATGTTGTCCTTTTGTTGTAGTGTCATTGATATCTAACACAGATTTATTAAAAACCATTTAATTCATACTGTATATCCAGCTCACCTGATTTACTGCTTGGTAGTTTGACAGCTTTATAAGGCCGTGGTGAAGAGAAGGGTGTGTATGACGGGGACTCCATAATCACAGAGCTCGCTGGACTGAATGGTACTTGTTTGTCATCACATATATTGGAAATTTCATAATGATCTGAAATAGAAATAGAAATATGTGTATACAGTTCATTTCTTTTTATGAAAGCATTAAATCTTAAGGACTATCAGTAAATTTATTGTTTGTACCCAAAAATAAAATGATGGTCAGGCTATTAGTCAGTTGAATTTCTAATATTAAAAAAGTCTGGTTCAGATTACCATTTAGATTGCAAAAGTAAAACTTTGTTTTAGTGGCAGTAGAACTCTCTCTATATATAAATATACATTGTATTATAACATGTATAAATGAAAGTTAAGTTAATTGTTTTTGTTAGTGATTTTTATCATAAATCTGTTGTTGGTTTCTCTTTTTTACATTTTGTCATACCAAAAAAAAGTGTAAATGGACACTAAGTTAGTGGCAGATTCAGTGTAGTAGGGCTTATACCCTCTCACCATTAGAGAATAAATGAAGAATGTGTTCCATGGATGCCCTTGTTTGTATATCATATAAAGTTATCAAGGGACATAACTGAAGAACAGAAAAAGTGACACTACCCAAATTTGTACTTGATCTGAGTTTTGTGGTTAAGTTTCATTATGTTTGGTTGAACATATCAAACTTAAGCTGGATAACAGAAATAAACAATTCAGCATTTTGCCATTTGTAAAGGGGCATAACTCTAGAACAATAAAAGTGATACCACTAAAATTTTAGATTGATCTGTATTTTGTGGTAATAAGAAATGTGTATAGGTTTCATAATTTTATTGAGACAAACTAAGGTTATGGAACAGAAACAGAAAATTCAGCAATGTTTCCATTTGAAAAGGGGTGTTACTCTAAAACAGTTTATGTAATGCCACCAAAATTGAAATTTGATCTGTGTTTTGTAAAAATAGACATTATGTATTAGTTTTATGACATTTGGTGAAGGCAAACTAAAATAATAGAATGGAAACCAACTTTGGGACTTTCATATAAAAGGACAAGGGTAAATATTAATGCCCTCTACAATACAGCAAAGGCATAAAAAATGTAATTTTCTTAATGGAAACCAGATGCTCTGCAGGGCGCAGCTTTATATGACCGCAGAGCTTGAACCCTGAACGGTTGGGGCAAGTATGGACACAACATTCAAGCTGGATTCAGCTCTAAATTTGGATTGTGATTAAATAGTTGACACAGCATAGGTTTCTGACACAGACTGAATGTGGTCTAATAAACTTAAAATTTGTTTTTTTGCCTTTGAGCAATTCACTTATGCTGTTGAATATTTTATCCTCTCAAAAGATGTTGAAGAAATTTTCTTTTTATATGAATCTGAAATGAGAAAATTTAACTGAATGGTAAAGATTGTTTTAATTTATCAGTTGGTAGTAAAAGTGAATATACATTGTATATTGTATAAAACAATGATTTAAGTTGATTCAACTACTATTCTGGACAAAGAAAGATAACTCCAATTGTGCAATTTTGTGCAATTAGATATTTCTTGCTATTGGGCAATACTGTGCAATTGAAAATACTTGCTATTGCACAATACTGTGCAATTGAAGATTTCTATGTTCCCTTTCAAAAATGCTTGATTCTCTCCCTGTTAATAAAGCAGACCTTCAAGAAATTGCTGAAACATCTGTGAAATGTTTGGGTTGTCTGGGTGATCTCCCTTGGTTGTATGAGGTTTGTGGTTTAGGAAGTTGACACCAAGCTGAGATCCTACACATGTAGTTGTCTTCTGTGTCAGGTTAACTGTCATAAACATCATTTCATCTCCTTCTACAGCAAGCTTCTTACACTGAAATATAGAAATTAAGACACTGTAAGTCTGTAAACAAATTATTTTCATTCAAAAATATCTCATGTTTCTCCTTTGAAGTCTATTTAAATATGTCTGTAAATTTGTCCACCATTGCTTAAAATCATACATGTTTATACAAGTTCTGCATAATGTCAAAAAGTTATTAAGAGTCAGATCTAGGGTTATTGGAATTCACAATTCAGCTAGAACCCAAGTGTAGATAGTTCTATATGAACAGCTGCCTTTTGTGATTTTCAGATTTTGATGTGGATCGTATTCAAATGAGTGAAAATATACACGGGAGGGCAAAAAGTCAAGTTTTATTTTACACATGAGAACAATTATGTATTCAAATTTATTCAGAAAAATCTGCTGGTTTCAGGGAGAATATGAGAAGTCTTATTCTACACATCTACATGTACACCCATTTAATAGCCATTCTAAAAGCTTACTATAGACTGAACAAGTTTGAGACAGTCCTCCTTGGAAATCTCTCTCTGGTCAACAAGAGACACCACGTCTACAGGGGATTCCTCTCCATTCATTTTTATGTTAATACTGCCTTCTGCTCCAGTAGCCATATTGATATTGTCTTCTCCTTCAGTGGCCATCTTTTATCTTAGTAGGATATCCTTATTGATCCTTTATTGCAGTATCACCATTTCTATTCACCATCTGGGTCCTGACACACAAAAATGTTGTGTTCTTATGTCATTCAATCTCTAACCTGCTCAAAATAAGACAATACAATGTTATATTTAAAAGCTTAATATAAATAAAACAATAAATTATAAAAAGATTGATTTTGTATTTAATTAATTAAAAGTTAACAAAATATTATAACTTTAATTAAAAGTTAACTAAATATCATAACTATACAGCTATTAAATGTATGATCATACATTCTGTCAATAGGTCTGAGATCTCATTTTTTCGTAGTGCATTTCTTTTAGACAATAAATAGATATTAAAAAAATATCACCTGAACTTTCTCAAAATTGTTTTTTACAGTGTGTTGTAATACTTTTGGGACAAATCAAATCAAAAATTAAAGAAAACTTCATCAGCTCTAACTCAAAATATTGACAATTCTATATTCTGAGGTCTTGAAATCTTTTGACAGCTTATGAAATGTTAATTTTCAACCTTTTTCAGCTGGACCACTTTAACATGTTTAAAGTTCATGACTCAATTTTTTCTTACAGTGTAATTTCATCCCCTACTTGCTTTTTGAGGCATAAAACATGAAGAAATACATTTGGAAGGGGTATAAAAAAATGTGCTAGTAACATACTGTCCACACTAGGGACTATATTCATGGACAACTAAAATCAAAGAACGATAACTGTGTTTCCTGACCAATACTTATGACATATGTACACCAAACTTATTGACATTTTAATCTTGGATTCATGATATTTTATCATGATAATTGGCTTGGAATTAGCTCTCAATAACCGTGAGTATGCTCATATCAGAACTTTGTGTCTTAAGAGTCTTCTTGTTGTTTGTATTGTGTGTTCATCTGATGATCGAATCACCCCTTTTAAAATGAATTTTAGTTTGCACTTATGTTGTATTTGGCACCCAAAAATATTAATAACATGTTCATGATGTTTAACCTGTAACAATCTGAGACGGAAGCTCAGTAAATGTCAATTGTTGCTACGTATAACATTTGTATCAAAAACACTCTATTGAAGCAATGTAAACAAGAGAAATTCAAGAGAACATAATCCTTTGCATGCAACTGATTATTATAGTTTGTTTTCATATTCAATGTACTGCTACACTGTGTACACCACAGTCTCAGGTTATTGCCATTTTAACTAGTTAAACCCTATCACATTCTTTATCTGCTTATCCCAAGTCAGGAGCCTATGATTCAGAAGTTGCCATTTATCTTGCCGTGTACATGTACGTGTGCATGTAAAACAAATTTCATTGTAGAAGGGTCTAAATACAGCACAAACAACATTTTTCAAAAGACCAAACAACAACAACAACAACAACAATACTTTATTTTTAAGAGGGTTACACAGTTAGCTATATAACTAATCTTCCCTGAGGCCCTCATCATGAGAAATCAAACAAAATGCAAACATATACATTGCATACATTAGTATAAAAAGTCAAGTATGATAATAATGTTTAATACAACTTGATAAAATGTGATGAAAAAAAAAAGTGAAGAAGTATATTTAAACAAAACGCATTTAACTAACAGGTTGAACAACTGATGTTCTTTAACCCTGCTGACTGCCATTGGCGATCTGGTCCCGTTCCAAATCATAGATATATTTCTGGTGATACTTTCAGTTGTGTGGTATGTAACCTTTTAAAAGCTATCAAATGAAATTTAGAAGAAGTGGAAGCGCATGTTTTCTTATAAATGAGCCTGGCCAGCACTTCTTCTTTTTCTTTCTTTACATATCTTTTCATACCACCGGGATAATGGAAAGGGGATAGGGGATATTTAAAACTGCTGCGTGCAGGGGAAGTGCTGTCAAATTTTTTTAGGGGTCCCAAAGGTAGGACAAGAATCTTTGGTTTTAAGAGGGTGTCCATGGAAAAACCAGGCAGTGGGTGGCACATGACATATTTTGTTTTCCAATTTTTTCGATCTATTTCATATCACAAATTCATTCTTTCTTAAAGTTAAATTTTGATTTTTTATTAACTGCAACAAATAAAGAGAAAAAAAATACATAGAAAGCACTGACAATTCATTGAAAAGGGAGATAACTCTTCATTTTGTACACAATTTTGTTGCATTGTTAGTGAACTTTAAAATCATTTTTTGAGCCATCCACTGTTGGTTCAAAAATATCTTTGACATATATATCCTTTGTATGATATAAACATTGCATTGGAACCAAAAATTCAGTGGGAAAAAAATTATGGTGTGCCACTCATATCATAGGATTTGCCTGATATTTACTTGGACAGCCTCTTAAATGTAAATAGCACCATAATTTTCTTATTGTTTCTTCTTAATTTCATTTATATGTTGTTTTAATATTATAATTATCTGTATTTGGATCACGCCTCTATTGTGCTCTTAGTAGGGGCTATAGTGGTAAAAGTGACATTTTCAGAACTATAATTTAATGCCCAGAATGCGCCAGAATGCAGGATTTTGCGTCTAATTTTTAAAAAATCTTACGGGGCAAGCCCCCACCCCCAAACCCTCCTTTCAGGTAAGGGCCTGCTTAAATCTCTAATTGGCCCCTTCAAACAAAAGGAAGTGAAACCCCTATAGATAAGAGGGGGACGGGGGTAGAGGGAAGGGAAGCCGGGGAAGAAGGGACAGGGATCGGTGAGAAAACGGGCGAAAAAACTGGGTAAAATAAAAAATGGAAAAATGGGAAAATGTGGTTGCGGAGGTTGAGAGGGCAGGAGACAGTTCCCACCCCTGACTTCATTTTCCTGCCTCTGGACTTTTGGGTTCCCGCCCCCTATCCGCCCCTCAAAAATGTAGATTCAGAATCGGCCGAGTTGTGGCGAAATGAGGGAGCACCCGAAATGAGGCCGTATAATCCCGAATTATGGCCGAAATTAACCGGAGAAAACCAAATATTTTGTACTCGGCATACCCTACTGCCCCCTACCGATTTGTCAAATCGAATAGTAAATAGACGACCTTTTGGACCAATGACCCTTCGGACCAATGACCTTTCGTACCATTGACCCTTCGGACCAACAACCTTTCGAACCAATGCCCTGGAACCTGTTATTTGAGACCTTTGACCAATATGATAAAAATGCTATGGTGAATCACAGTAAAATTCTAAAATAATTTGACGCTACTCCAAATAATTATGACATCTGGCAAGGCTTTTTAAAAAAAAAATTCTGGGACACCGTCGTAGAAAGGCGTCTCAGAAAGAAAAAAAATAGCCTTGCCAGAGGTCATAATTATTTGGACTAATTTTACGACTAACGGTAAAAGGTCAGTTCTAACATAATTACAGACAGGCATGAATTTATATAGTAGTCTTACTATATAAATCTTTGAGCCTGGTAAACATTATTTTTTTTTTTTTTTCATTATATTGTGACACAATTGAACCAGGAACATAATTATATATTATTATAGTTAGATATACTGTTCCCAGATTGAACGAAACAATAGTTTTTATTATTGCACATATCACACAGGTATCATATTAATTTTAAGAACTTAAAGTCTAGTTCTCACTGCGTGTAATACATTTTAATTTGCTAATTTCCCCTCCCCCGGAGCACATGCTCAATCAAGCAGACCCGAGTATGCCAGTTCCTGAGGTCGAGCCACAATTTTCTGTTCTTAAAATATTCATTCTGAATTAAGTCAATAACCTTTGTGTCAGCTCCTGTGTATTAATGTGTGTTTCTTACTGATTTCATTTGATACTCAAAATAGTGTAATCTTGCAAATGGCGAACAAGTCGAGTGTGGGCGGAAGTGAATAAAAAGTAGTAATCCGAAACCGGTTCCGGAAAGTGGAAAATCAGAAAGAGCACAGAGAAAGAAAATATATTAGAATTCATTATTTACATTGTTTATTTAAAGCGTTAGTATAATCAAAGAATGTTACGAAGCTATTTTTCATATAACAGAAACAACAGTATATTCTCCGAAGCACAAAAAATATAGTAAAGTAAAACATCAGTCGTGTTGTCGAAGTGACGGAACACGGAACAGCAAATCATCTGTTGACATATAACAAAATATTCCCTGGGGCTTGTCAATAGACAGTACTGTAATCCTAGTATGATCATTCAGTACATCTTTTATAGATAGACTGGTGTTTTCTGTGAGTAAGGTCGAAGTTCAAATGAATAATTATTTAATACTAACTTTTGCAACAATGTCAATAAACAGGTCAGGAATAACGAATCCGGGTCCGTCCGCCCTGATTTCGGTTCGCCCTTGTTACTGTTCGCCCTAGTTCCGTTTCGCCCTGAGACCGTTCGCCCTGATTTTATTTTTTATTATAGTGAACTGTGTTGTGTGTATTTAATTGAATATGTTTCAGGCAGATTCCAAAACGAAATGAAAAATTCTGTCAAAAAGAACAAATTAAGAAAAATAATACTAACTGTTATTTGAATGATAATGTGTGAATGTTATATTGAATAAGAATGTTATATAAAGCAAGAAAACCAATTATTGGATATGATTGTTTCCATTAAAAGTAGAAATGATCAAAACAAGATGAAAAATGTGAACTGTTTGAAGGAAATTACTTCCCATTTTTTGACACAAGGTTCATGTTTTACGAATGCTTTAAGTTGACACTGGTATAATGGTTTTTATTAGTGTAGTTTGGTTATTCAAACATCCCTGTTTCTAAATCTTTTGCTTTTCTTTTGTTAAAAACATCTGTGATATATATTTTTTTCAATTTCAAATACCTTACTTAGATGCTCGTCTGTCAATAAATTTTATGATAGCAACAGGTTCATAAAATCTTGCCACATCATTGTAGGTACTTATATAAGCCTGTTAAAATTGTATTTCATAATGTATATTAAACATACACATTTTGGATCTTTCAATTTACTTTATTTAATCAATAGTTTTATCAATTCTGTTGCTAACATAATTTCTGTCAAACTTGACATTTTATGTTAGCAACATTTGGATGTGCTTCAAATTAGAGTTATCTGTCCTGGGTTGAAATCTTTTTAAATTTCAGGCAGCAGTATTTTGCAGGAGTTCTTAATATATATGACTTTCCACTAGGATAAAATCTCCAATGTTGGTTAAAAATGTCAAATATATATTGTCTGTCAAATTTATTTATGTTAGCACAATCTTATGTTAGCAACAAGTCCGTCAATATCTTATGTTAGCAACACATTTTAGTCCGTCAAATTTTATGTTAGCAACAATAATGTCCGTCAAATCTTATGTTAGCAACAAAAAAGTCCGTCAAATATTATGTTAGCAACAAAAAAGTCTGTCAAATGTTATGTTAGCAACAAAAAAGTCCGTCAAATGTTATGTTAGCAACAAAAAAGTCTGTCAATTTTTATGTTAGCAACAACTTAATTTCTGTCAAGTTTTATGTTAGCAGCATTGTTCATGTCTGTCAAATCTTATGTTAGCAACTCAAAGATAATCCTTTTTTAAAGTTATTACAATTTCTTTTTTATTGGTGCAGATGTTCAGAAATGTTTTATTCCAATTTGCCTTTCATATAAAATCAAGATATACATCCAAACCTTGATAATACTGAAAATATCAGGATTTTTTGTGTTGCTAACATAAAAAATTTCCGTCAAAATGTCTGTCAACTTTGTTATGATAGCAACATTTTTTAAAGCTGTTCTTTATTTAAAAAATATAATGCGAATAGATCTATTTTTTGTCAAAAAGTGTTTACTTATATAAGTATAACATGTATTCCAAAACAGAACTTCATTGAAGTTGATTTTGTTAAATATATTTTTGGGAACTTTTCAACTTTCTTATTTGGAATCTGCCTTAAGTCAGTCTACAATTTCGCAGAATATTTACGAACTATTGAGAACTAAGTTAGTATCTGTATGTAATTACGTTACTATGAAATCACTATCACACATCCTTTTACTTTACATTTCCACACATGATTTGATCAATAAAAATGATACATTTGGAGCACTAAAGTTATACATAAGAAAGTGTTCAAAGTTCAAAGTGTTAATTGATCTAAAATTCTTTACTGCAGCGTCTGAACGTTGTCTAGTGGGTTGTCGGACGTCTTGTACAGTTTGGCAATAACTTTGTAAAAATTTTATTTGAGAAAAATGATTTTTTCATTATTCATCCATCAAAGACAATTCATATAACAATCAGTGATATCAAAGATTTCAAATTATCAGCAATCAAAATTCAATCAACAGTAATTAAAAGTAATTATAAAATAAAGTGTAACAATGCAGCCAAGAATTTTATTTCATTAATATTCTGTATTTAACTTTTAATAGATATACATAAATTTTAATATATATAAATATATATTTCTTTAATTAATGTAACGTATCCTTTGTACATATCATAAATGAAAATAGGGCGAACGAACCCAGGGCGAACAAACTCAGTGCGAACGAACCTAGGGCGAACATGTAATCAGGGCGAACGATCACAATACCAGGAATAACCACCAATTGGTGGATTATACCTCAATTGACGTATAATCCACCAATTGAGGTATATTGGTATAGACCAATTGATGTATAATGCAAGTTTTTTGTAATTAAATGCTAGTGTGAGATAGGAGCATGATTTTGCAACTTGCAACCTATTTCATGACCCTTATATTGAGTCCTCCGAAAGTTTCAGTTTTGTCAAAGCCTGCTGCATCTCTTGAGAATGCATGCGTACAACAATTATTTTGCTAAAACATTTGTACTATTGACCATGTTGACTTTTGATAATGAAAGTTAAGTATTAACAAAGAGCTCCATTCACCTGTGGAGTTGTACTCATGATCACATGACTGCAGACAGTAATGATGTCCATTGACAGGTGATTACAGGTAAATTTGCCAATCAGGAATTGACAAGATAACAATAGAAGAAACTTCAAATATAATTATTGCTTAAATGCAATATGTTATGTTACAATACTAAACTAGGAATGTTTGACAAGTTTTCATACCATAATATGGTTTTCAGAAAACAATGCTCCATTTTGGTGGAATAATTTGTTTTGAAAAACAAAGAATTATACACCAATTGGTCTATACCATTATATGTCAATTGGTGGATAATACGTCAATTGCGGTATAATCCACCAATTGGTGGTTATTCCTGACCTGATAAATAACTCCTCTCTCTGAAAAATCCAGAGTATATCTACATTATACAAGCTTGTTTTCCACTAGTATATACCCACGGTATGAAGAACTCGTGACGAGGGTTTCATATGAAATAAAATTTAAAAAATAAAATCCTCTCACCCGCCCCATTTAAAAAAAAAATTTGGATGAAAATTTACTAATTAATTTTAGTTGGCCTACAATGAGTTGACCAAATCTGGGGATGATACAAGTCTTGACCACTGCTATACGTGGGTACAGATACAATAGCATCATCACGTTTTTGTAAAAGAATTATCAGCACATGTTTCAAATTTATATCTGACAAAAACCAGGTTTCTGCTGTCAAAAGGGATTCACATTTATATTGCAATAAATTAAACAAAAGGAGGTAAAATCAGGTTGCATAAGCAATGTACAATACCACCCCCTGTACTGACACATCGATATTGAAAGTACAAGATCCACCCAGATTTATTTGTTCTATTTTAAAACTTGTACAAATCAGTTCAAATTCTGGGAATCCCGGATGACGTAGTTGAATCTGATTGGATAAGATAGAAAAGCGATGAGAGGATTTTCCCCTTTTAATTTTAGAAACGCCAAGAATTTTTTGTTACTAGTCCGTCGGGCATTTCGGGTTACAAGTTTTGGTTGCCCGAGCAGGGATGATTCCAGGTGTTTTCAAATGAGTCCCTTGAACATCAAATTGGGAATTTTCATTCTAATTGGGAATTTTTTAAGCATAAAATCTAAGACGAATAACATTATTTTCCTGTATAAAAAACGGAAAATGTATATTATTAAGTTTAACCTGTACACTGAGGTTCATGTAAGTTGTAACACTTGAATAATTCTGGATGGGTTACTGTTATTACATGAATATCATTGAACATGATGCACTAGTCTATCATCTTAGCTATAGTTACCTAGGCCTATTACAAAAACAAATATTTCAGCTAACATAAACCACTGAAAAAAATCATTCATCGGGTATTTTTTCAACAGCAGGTCATCTCTATTTATCTCTATTTACCTTGATTCAAATGGATTTCAAATTGAACTGGTCAATTGTCGAATTCAGAAAAGCAATTACAAAATTTCATATACTTTTAAATTGATAAGATATTTAAAGCATTGAACTAGTGTTCTTTAAAATTATTTGAATCATCTTCAAAACTTTTGAAATAGTTCCATAATGATGACATCGTATTTCATGAATGGTCTATCATCAACATTATTTTCAAAAAACGCTCAAACTTTTTTACAAAACAAATTTTCATCATATTATATAACCGGCTCTGCTGGGCAATCTTCTTTTACGAGATCCGCGCCCATTAAACTTTATCCATCAATGTTATATCAAAATTTGAACTTTCTCTCTGCCGTGATCTGCTTTGACACCCATTTTTATCAACCTGCTGGGCGATCTGCTTTTACAAGATCGAATACTCCTATAACATATTAATCAATTGAATTCGGCTGATAAAATTGTTTGCCACATTTTGACATAATTAAATCATTGTTAATAAAATGCGATTGTAAACAGCATTCTTATACAGATTTTAAAATGTTTTGACAACAAACTATGAAAAATTATAGTTGCCTTAATTGGTGACAGAAACTTTTCCAGAAATATCGATTTGTATTTTATTTATGTACATTTTTTGGGCCGCTGGCTGATTTAGGGGCCGCTAAGCGGCCCTTAACTATATAGTGGAATTATCCCTGCCGAGGTCTAAATGTTGTAGTCACGGGCGTGGGGCTAGTGGATTTCTTAACCCCTGGAATTGAAATAATTGATGCAAGCTATACTTTATTGTAGTTTTAACATGGATAGGCATTATATTCTCACTATTGCTGGGGCAAAAAAAAATCACGAATTTAATGCCTACCCATGTTAAAACTACAATAAAGTATTAGCTTGTATCATTATTTCTTAAATTAAATATGATCAATCCATACCTGCCAACTTTTGAAAGTGCCCATGGGGGTTTTAGTGCGCAACAACAATTTCAAAGGTTAAATTCTTTGCGACATATTTTGCGCATGCTGTTTTGTGGTCTAGAAAAAGTGTCATATTTGTATAATGATCTTAAAAGCCTTTTACTCAAATTTATTTGCATGATTCTAGTTATTATATCAGTAGAAAAGATGAATATGTAGCTATAAGACCAGGATTTATTTTAGCTAGAAAAATCTGTATGAATGGACTTCTACCTTTAGTTGTTAATTTCTTTGTCATTTGGTCTCTTATAGAGAGTTGTTTCATTGGCAATCATACCGTATGATTGCCAATGAGACAACTCTTATTACTACATCTTTTTCATATTCTATGTCAAACATTGTCAAATACAATTTACAAAAAGTTCACAAATGTAAAGCAGTCTACTAATATAAGTAATATTTTAACTTGCTTAATTTTCAACATGGTAAAGGTTAGAGTTATTTTAAAATTTAATCCATCAAAAGTAATTCCCCTGACTGAGCTGACCATGTCAGAATCAGATAAATAATATCATATATGCAAAATAAGCTTTAAAATAACTGAATTACTACCTAAACTTTCTTAGCTTTTAATTAACTAAATTACAACATAAACTTTCTTTTAATTAACTAAATTACAACATAAACTTTATTAAGTGGGAAAATACTCCATATTTAAGTGAATATAGTGTATGTAAAAATATATAGTATGAAAAGCATTATGTATAAGATTTTAAAAGGTTTGTTGCAAAAGAAAGCAATATAAGAAAAATTTAAGAAAAAAAACTATAAATTGTAGAATTGAATCTTCGATTGTAGGTGAGAAGAGTAGTCAACTTGTTTATGTCATTTAAGAACCTACATTGTATGAATCAATACAAATAACAAATTCAAACAATATTCACAATAACAACAAATGCAATGTAACATACATGTAAATACTGATTGTATATATATCAGGGGTTAAAAAATCCACTAGCCCGACGCCCGGGACTACAACATTTAGGCCTCGGGCAACCAAAACTTGTAACCCAATATGCCCGAGGGACTAGTAACAATTTTTTTTTGGCGTTTCCAAAATATAAAGTGGAAAATCCCCTCATCACTATTATATCTTAGCCAATCAGATTCGACTACGTCATCTGGGATTCCCAGAATTTGAACTGATTTTGTAGAAGGATCCCGTACTTTTAATATCGATTTTTCAGTACAGGGGTATTGTACATTGCTTATGCAACCAGAGAAATATAATGTAACCAAACTGTACCTCCTTCTGAATAATTTATTGAATTATAAATGTGAACCCCTTTCAACAGCAGACACCCGACTTTTGTCAAATATAAATTTGTAACATGTGCAGATGTTATGGTAGCCATTTTGTTTTAGTTTACATACTGCGAAGAAGCCTCTAGAACCATGACCTATACATTAACAGTTTTCAGAAAACTTATATTTGATGCAATAATATTTCATCATTATGATAGTGATTATCTTGATTGATATTCAAATGAATTTGATTTTTAAAGAAATATAATGTATAACAAATACAATTTCAGTTTAGAGACTGATCAGTTTGGAATCTATTAATAGCGCACAATTAACTTACCTGTAATAAATGTAAATATGGATATTACTGTACTTCGTTTATAAAACTATAATAAAAGACACAAAGTACATTTGATTTGTTTTAATAAATTGAAATTTTAAAACTGAAAACAAGTAAAAGCATAATATGTAACCAGCTAATATTTCTTTTACACAAAAATGATGATGTATCTGATAAAAATTACTCCAATCCTTTTATGCCAGGCATGGCTTTTATATAACCATGTATAGAAGTGGTCAAGACTTCTACCAGCTCGAGATTTGAGCAAGTCATTATAACAGTATATATATTTAATGAGTATTCAATTATCGAATTGAGTATAATATATCTGCTAATGGGATATTTTTGCTGTAACCTTTGGGTACCAATTTGCAAAAAAATCACTGAACAATGGATAAAAATTGTCAAGTTGATAGAATTCATTGTTTATAGAAGGAAACTCTGAATGTGGAAGGCATACTAGGGCTAGTAGGTCAGTTTTGTTGGGCTATTAATTCTTTCAACAGGGCTAGTAAAATCCTGCTACCAATTAGCCCTGGGCTAGTGAGCTTTTACAAAATTTCTTAACCCCTGTATATATATAATTAAAAATAAGAACAAAGTAGTCAAATATATAGAAACATTTAAAAACAATTTTACATCATGAACATTAGGAGACAGAGCTAGACAAAGAGGGATAACTCCATTTGTTCACCTTAACTTGTCATGCTTGTGGGGTTTTTTTCCTGTCTCATTTGGAAATTTTTATTGAGATACAGACTCAAAAATTGTATTAAATTCAAATCTTCATTTGTCAAAATATTGACATGATCCAGGTAAACATATTTTTCGTATATTGGTATGATTTCCAGATAATAACTTTAGTACATGTATAAGTAAATAGAAATCGATAAAATTTTAAGACAATTTTAAGTGAACAGTGTTGACAGAGCCTTTCACATCTTAAGCTTAATTTTTCCTAAGGTTGTATAAAGTTTTTTGTTTATGTCTCCAAGTTACCATTGAATATTCTCAAATTGTGGTTGTTATAGAGCTTAGAATATCGACCTGTCTTGTACAATATTTTGCATTAACTCTAATACACAGTCTGTCATCTGCATAATTCCATTGATTTAACTACATAATACATTTGTAATTTGTACATAACATCAACATGAATAACATTATCAAATGCTTTGCAAAGCATGCTTTGTTGTGTCTTTGACATTAAATACATCTTCTCATCAACTATTTATTCAAACTATATTTATTACCATATAATATAACCAATTTGATTTTTTGCTTTAACTGTTATCTTTCTTTTTAACATTGCCTCATTTGGACATAAAGTTCTTTACTAGAAAATGTATAACAGTTCTATGTTGATCAACTTTCAGATGGAAACCTTTACAGTTAGATTGAATATAGAGCTGAAGTCATGGGCAGTAACTGGCTCCGTATTTGGTAGACAATTTATTGAAGAAGACAAAGATGTTACCCAGAAATTCATACAGTTTTGTTCTGGTATGTATAAGTTACTTTTAACATGATAGCCATTAAATTGATATATGTACACAATCTTACATACATTAGATCATTCAACTACAAATTTAATGTACCAAAACAATGTAAAAATGATATTACTTTTAGATGAAAGCCATAGAACATGACTGGTCGCCCAAACAAACCTGAAACTCCATCAAAATACCTGGTTTGCTCACACTAGTATTTCTGTTTCATCTATCAACAAGATTATAAGAAATTGTTAATATCTAAAATGATCATCAATGCATACATGTATTTACAAGATACACAATTAAGACGATGATTCCTTCTAGGACTGACATCAATAAGGATGTCCACTACTCTGTTTTGAAATACATTGGTAGTATGTTTATACATGTATATCATATGATAGAGCTCTAAAAGCAGGAAAAAGAAAAGGTGTCCTTGTTTTAGAGCTATTAGCCATTGAAACTTTGACAGAAAATAAATCTCATACATTTAACATCAGCATCTTCTTTCAAAAACAATAAAAACAAAAGTACATGTATGTATCATAAAATTTTCAACAGTTGCTCTTTAAACTACATGAACTATAGTTCCTTAAATAATAAAAAGAAAACTAGAAAACTAGTCTCAACAATTTATTAGTTGCACCACATAAACAAAACAACAGGATTCTGAACCACTGACAAATATCATAATGCCTGCATGCTGCAAGTATTTAATTTATTTAATTTTTCTTTGGGGGGGGGGGGGGGGGGGGGGGGGGTGAAAGACTCTGAGCTATTAAAAATATCGACATTTTAACCCCAATAAAAATGAAATACAAAAATAAAAGAAGAAGCTGCTGAACCAACGCCTTAGTGGTGAAGTGAAGGTAGAGTCACTAAAGAGGATACTCGATACAGTATTTAAAAACAATTGACAATAACATTTTTAACTTATTATTAGCTCACCTGTCCCGAAGTGCCAAGTGAGCGTTTCTCATCACTTGGCGTCCAGCGTCGTCCGTCGTCGTTAACTTTTACAAAAATCTTCTCCTCTGAAACTGCTGGGCCAAATTAAACCAAACTTGGCCATAATCATTATTAGGGTATCTAGTTTAAAAATTGTGTCCGGTGACCTGCCCAACCTTCCAAGATGGCCGCCATGGCTAAAAATAGAACATATGGGTAAAATGCTATTTTTGGCTTATAACTCAAAAACCAAAGCATTTAGAGCAAATCTGATATGGGTAAAATTGTTCATCAGGTCAAGATCTATCTGCCCTGAAATTTTCAGATGAATCGGACAACCCGTTGTTGGGTTGCTGCCCCTGAATTGATAATTTTAAGGAAATTTTGCTGTTTTTGGTTATTATCTTGAATATTATTATAGATAGAGATAAACTGTAAACAGTAATAATGTTCAGCAAAGTAAGATTTACAAATAAGTCAACATGACCGAAATGGTCAGTTGACCCGTTTAAGAGTTATTGCCCTTTATAGTCAATTTTTAACCATTTTTCATAAATCTTAGTAATCTTTTACAAAAATCTTCTCCTCTGAAACAACTGGGCCAAATTAAACCAAACTTGGCCACAACTATCATTTGGGTATCTAGTTTAAAAAATGTGTGGCGTGACCCACCCACCCAACCAAGATGGCCGCAACAGCTTAAGAGCAAATCTGATATGGGTAAAATTGTTCATCAGGTAAAGATCTATCTACCCTGAAATTTTCAGTTGAATCGGACAACCATTGTTGGGTTGATGCCCCTGAATTGGTAATTATAAGGAAATTTTGCTGTTTTTGGTTATTATCTTGAATATTAATATAGATAGAGATAAACTGTAAACAGCAATAATGTTCAGCAAAGTAAGATTTACGAATAAGTCAACATGACTGAAATGGTCAGTTGACCCATTTAGGAGTTATTGCCCTTTATAGTCAATTTTTAACCATTTTTCGTAAATCTTAGTAATGTTTTACAAAAATCTTCTCCTCTGAAACTACTGGGCCAAGTTAATTATAGATAGAGATAATTGTAAGCAGCTAGAATATTCAGTAAATTAAGATGTACAAACACATCACCATCACCAAAACACAATTTTGTCATGAATCAATCTGCGTCCTTTGTTTAATATTCACATAGACCAAGGTGAGCTCTTTAGAGCCACTAGTTTCAATTTATTTCATTAATTTACTACCTTTATGTACATACATTTGTAATCTTTTCATTTCATTCATACATTGGTAACCAGGAACAAAAAAGACAATGGAGTAAATACATTATGATGTAATAATTTTGATACCATTTTTTTGTACTTCAGTCATTGTAAATTATATAAAATTTGACCTGAAGACGCCGATCTAATCGGTGAAACTAGTCAGCTTAATAAACTTGCAGTTCACTAAAGTGTTGTTGTCAATCCAGCAGTATTTTAAAAATAAAAGGAATATAAAAAGGACATACAATATGAAGTTAAATGCACAAATGCACAAACGTCTGTCCTATCTCTCTTTATATAAAAACAGTTGTATTATTGTAAAACAGTACTATTATAGTAAAACTATCATATAATGTAATAAACCAATTTCTAGGATTTTTCATGAAGGAGTTACGCTTGTCATGCTTGTTCACATTATTCAACATGTTGAACAATCAGCTCTCACTGTGTGGTAATATCATGAGCATTGTGACATCAAAATGTGCAAAAGTCATATAATTAATTGGGATGAGTTATAACTTTAAACATGTTAAAGCTTTCAATTTCTAAATTTTCCTGAAAAATGAAAATAACAAACATGTTTAAATTTCGAATTTTTTATGTTCAGTCATTTGCTGATACATGTGATATATTTATTACTAAACAATAAAAAAAAACTAACTGCTATATTTTATTATTTAGATAAATATGGCTTAGCTACAGATGGGAGCGTCACATGGAAAACTGAGACAATTCAATCTATTGCTTTAGAAGATGAAATAGGAAACTCAAACTCAGAGTTAGCTATGGAAGAAGACTTAGAAGACAAAGGCAAAGATCTTTCCATAGACAAAGTTATAATGTCAAAAAATTCTATGGATTCACAACAGGCTAAACTTCAATGTAATGAAAATTTGATTGAAAAGAAAAAACTTACTGTTAGAAAGTCATCAAGGTTGGAAAATAAAGAGCCCAATAAGTATATCAATATGGATATTGAAATTGAGGATGATTACGATTCAAATGGAAATAAATCTGAAATGGATGAAGATAAAGATTTCGATAAAAACAAATCTGAAATAGATGAAGATGAAGATTTTGATAAAAACAAATCTGAAATAGATGAAGATCAAGATTTTAATGCACCGTGCTCAAATAAAGGAGAATTGGAAGGTGAAAGAAATTTTGAATGTAGCTATTGCAAGTTCATTTTTGTAACTGAAGCTGAACATACATCACACAATATTGACAAGCACAAAACTGTATTTGATGATGACAATAAGCCAGAAAGGACTGACTTTTCTTGTGACCTTTGCCATCGGCAGTTTTTATCAGAAAAGCAGTTAAAGAAACACAAACAAATGCATTCAAGTAAGAAAAGTGTGACTTGCCCATTATGTAAAAATATATTTTATAATGAACAATCAGTTAAAAAGCACTTGAAGAAGATCCATCAAGAATTAAGACCCTATTGTTTTCCATGCCGCTCATTATTTGAATCTGAATCAGTATTCACAGAACATAAATTGCAAAATATTTGCCGAAAGAAAAATATAGCAAATGTCCAGTGTAAAACTTGCGGCAAACATTTCATGAGCATAAAATATCTATATACTCATAAGAAGCTAGTCCACGGTCTAAAAGTCAGTATCTGTCGATTTTGTACTGAGTGTTTTGATAAAAGAGAAGATTTGAGTCACCATTTAGAAACACAACACAAAACTACTACAACATGTGAGGGATGTAGGTCTATATTTAAAACAGAGCTGGAATTCAACAAACATTTAGATGATGTTCACAAAGACAGGGTCTTCAGATGTTCAAAGTGTTCTGATGTGTTCTTTAAAAAAAGAGATTTTGAGAGGCATATGGAGGAACACACAAATGGGTCAAAGTTCATTTGTGCCGATTGTGGGAAAGGTTTTATACACAAGATATCTTTTAATAGACATATGATATCCCATAGTTCTATGCGGCCTCATCAATGTGAATCTTGTGGAATGTGTTTTAAGCTACCTTCTACATTAAGATTACATTTGCGAACACATGTGCAAGATAAGAAATACAAATGTGTGTCTTGTGACAAAGAATTCAGGTCAACTGAAGGGTTAAAAAATCATAAAATCAAGTACCATATGTCAGAGGAGGAGCTGAAATCTTACAAGAATAAGATATATACCTGCGACCACTGTGGTAAAAAGACAGGACAGAAACATGTTCATGTCAGGCATGTGAGATCTCATACGGGCGAGAAACCTTTTGAGTGTTCTGAATGCATGAAATCATTTCCAACAAATTCTGCTCTGAATATTCACCGTAAAAGTCATTTGGATAAAAACAAATTATTATGTGTAACTTGCAGTATGAGTTTCTGGAACAAGTCTCATTTCAACAGACACATTGATTCCAAAAAGCATCGTTGTCTTGTAGCAAAACAAAAACAAAACCTGAATAAAGAAAGTTCTACTCATGAGAATGCAGAGCAAGCAAAAAATACTGTAATTGTTTTAGACAACAACAACCAGAATTTCTCAACAGAGTTTGGGAACAATGCACCATCTTCATTGACATGCATCATAATTCCAGAAAACTTCCAAAATGTTCGTCTGGAAAACTATGAAACTGTGGGAAACAATGTTGACACTTTTTATTTAAAATCATCAGAGTAAATTGAGATGTTTTAGAATTCAGATAGAATATATAGTTCTGATCAAAAAGCCCATTGCTTAATTGCTCTTTTGAGTAGTTTGATCTGTATCCATCATTTGACATTGTCTCACCTTGTTAGATTCTAAAAGCTAAACATAGATATGCTGTTTCCCGCAGAGGCTGCAGCGGCATCAACAGTTGTGATTAGGTTTAGATTATGGTGAACCACAAGTGGTAGGTCAATCATATTTGGTATGCAGTTGTATTAGCCATGGCACATCTTATTTCCAAGGAGATAATTTGGCCCTGCTCCCTCTGTCATGGTATATTGAACTTGAATCTTTTGCTTCTTTTATATGTACATGTACATGTATTAGTTTGTGATTAGGTCAGTATATGGGGAACCACTAATGATAGGTCAAAGATATCTGGTATGCAGTTGTACAAGCATTGTAATATCTCATTATTTGACTCAACCCCCTCAGTCATAGTATATTGACCTTGAAACTTTTGCTTTGTTTACATGTACTACTAGTTTGTGATTAGAGCAGTTCAAGGGGAACTGTTAGTGGTAGGCCAATGTTAATTGGTATGTAGTTTATAGTAGTGGTGCCACATGTGGAGCAGGATCCACTTACCTTTCCGAAGCACCTGAGATCACCCCCAGATTTTGGGTGGGTTCGTGTTGTGTATTCTTTAGTTTTATATGTTGTGTCATGTGTTCTATTGTTTGTCTGTTTGTCTTTTTCACTTTTAGCCATGGCGTTGTCAGTTTATTTTCGATTTATGAGTTTGACTGTACCTCTGGTATCTTCCGTCCCTCTTTTATAAGAATTAGACTATCTCATTTCCATGAAGAATTTTTGGTGTTGCCCCCTCAGTCATGGTATATTCATTTAAATACTTTGGCTTAGTTTAAAGTGGGAATGGAAATGGGGAATATGTCAAAAAGACAACACGACCAAATAGACAAGAGCCGAAGGCCACAAATGGGTCTTCAATGCAGCGAAAAACTCCAGCACCTGGAGATGGTCCTCAGCTGGACGCTAAATACAATTGTATACTAGTAATCAAAGGTAACAGGATTATAATTTAGTACGCCAGGCGCGCGTTTCGTCTACATAAGACTCATCAGTGACGCTCATATCAAAATAGTTATAAAGCCAAACAAGTACAAAGTTGAAGAGAATGGAGTATTCAAAATTTTAAAAGTTGTGCCAAATACGGCTAAGGTAATCTATTCCTGGGATAAGAAAATCCTTAGTTTTTCGAAAAATTCAGTTCAGTTAAAATGGATGTCACACTTAAGTCCGAAACAATATCATGAACTAATATCAATGAAAGTTAAAAATTATACAAGGCTAACAAATGCCAGAGGCTGCTTACTTGGGACAGGCGCAAGAATTCGGCGTGGTTAAACATGTTTTGTAGATCTCAACCTTCCCACTATATCTCTAGCCAATGTAGAATAAAGAAACACATAGCAATACCCACTGTAAATCTTAGTTTAAAATAAAATGTGTATGCTAATCAAGTAGTGGAAGGGTAATACAACTTTTATTAAAGGATGGACCTTGATGCATAATTCCATTTATATAGATGCCTTGTGTTAAGATGTTTCCATCTGTTGTATCTTTATTTTCATTTACATTGTTTTCTTGGTTCAGTACCTAGACATAGGTATGGTTTAAATATTTTTTGCACCAGACACGCATTTTGTCTACAAAAGTTTGACGAAAGATACCAGAAGGACAGTCAAACTCATAAATCGAAAATAAACTGACAACGCCATGGCTAAAAATGAAAAAGACAACAGACAAACAATAGTACACATGACACAACATAGAAAACTAAAGAATGAGCAACACGAACCCCACCAAAAACTGGGTGTGATCTCAGTTGATCCGGAAAGGTAAGAATATCCTGCTCCACATGTGGCACCCGTCGTGTTGCTAATGTTGTAATAAAGGCGGTTAATAGTATAACTCATTAGGTCACATTCATGAAAGGGAAGGGGATTGTAGTTACAACGTAAGGAACATATCCGATATCATCTGTGAAACGGTTATTCCATAACGGTCAACCAACTCGTGATGGCGTCCGTAAAATTTACGAAGGAATGATTTCAACTACACCATTTGGAACTCTTGGTTTAATAGCTTCCTTGTAAGCAGCAACCCTTTATCAAGAAAATCATGATGGGGGAAAAAAGCACGGGAATATTGTATCAATTGGGAGATATATACCCCGTATGCAGGTGCTGCTGGAATTTTGCTACTTAGAAATGGAAATTTCACAATTGGAAAGATTAAATCATCCCTTTTGTCGTAAAGTTTTATTTTCAACCGACCCTCGTTGCCAATTTCTTTATGTAAGTCAAGATATGAGGCCGACTTAACTGTATCTGTTGTATCCTTTATCTCTAGTACGATGTGATAGATGCGTTCAACATATTCTCCAAATTTTGAATTATTTAGTTAGAGAACATCATCTATATAGCGGAAAGTAAAGTTAAAGGACATTAAAATACCCATACGAGGGCTCGAATTAAAAAAGTTTCTATGAAGAAAAAGAGCATTGAAGCCCCAAAATTGTGAAAGGTTTTTCCAAATAAGCTATGTATCTATTTCTGGGGTAGAAAATCATGAATTTCAGACGTTGAGGCATTTTAGAATTCAAAATCTTAAAACTCGACACAAAATCTTTAAGATTACTTAAGGGATTTGAAAAGTAAGAACTCAAACACTTAAGTATGTGAAAAAAACAGTTTCTCAATAGTGTCTCTACGAACATTAACTTTTTATCGATTAAAACACAAAACTATCCAATGGCATTCAAAACATATTATCAATACAGAAGGGCTGATTTGTCTTATTGTGCTTGTCAGTTTTTAGAATTTACTAGAACACGCGGGTCCCTGACTGAATAAAAGCACCTTCACCTTTCTTTCAGCGTGTGTATACGTGTTGGCATTTGGTAAAGTCATGATGAATATAAAGTGCACAAAATACTGCTTAAAAGCTTCCTGTTTGAATCTGTCCTGGTTTTCTTACTACAATCGAACAGTACTTGCTGATATTCATTTTTAGGTCAGTGATTTCATTTAGTAATTTCAATCTCGGTGTAATGACGAAGTTTAAGTGTGTTTATGACCCGTGTATAGCAAATTGTTAAAAAAAACTGCTTGGTGGTGCGCCGGACTTTAAAGGAACGTACAGATAGATAAGGTACTAATGTAACAAGTATTATTTGTATCAATATATCGGTACCTTATTCAATCAGGAACGTGTTAATTAATGGTATTAATAATTATATGGAAAACATAAGGGTCTGAGATGGTGAAATTTTTCAATCAACATCACTGTCCTTTATTAGTTATATAAAAAGTTAAATTATTATGCAGACATCTGTACTAAACACAATTATATAGATTAAAAGATAAGACTGTATGTATATTTGAATTGCTTTCTTCCGATCGCCATGTTCTGTCGCTAATGACAGCTAATGACCCTTACATTGATACCAAAAGACGTCGACCATGTTGGTTTAGTTGATTCTTCTGTAACATGACTGGCCAGATGAACAATCGATTGTTCCACCTCCCATATAATCCGATCCTAAAATAGTACACTCATCCGCTAGATATCTAAATAACACACAATCAGAGTTACTACGACATATCCGGGCACAATCCAGAATGTTGCTCCGACTTAAAACACGTTGGATTTGGTGAGACTGAACTGCAGACTTCCTAAATTGAGTAAATAATACACTTCCTGTTTGACATTTAATAATGTTATTTGAAGCCGTTTCGGATTTATATGGTTTAGATTTAATATTTGTTGTGGAATTGAAAGTTATCGCTTTATCTATTGGGCGTTCTAATTTAGGTTTTGATTCGGGTGTTGTGTCTTCATGAGAACTAGATGAAGATGCCATATGAACACGATTATTATTGATAGACTGTCTTTGATTATTGGAATTAGTTTCTATCTGTTTCGTAATTGGATCATCTATCGTTGATACGAAATGAGAAGACGACATAGTATTTCGTGATGTATCTCCCAACTCATATTTCTGGATTGTAACAGCTTGTGCATTTGCGGTTACGCTATCTCTTTGCCTTTCATTCACTGAAGATCCATGTTCATAATCAACTTTTGTGTCGTTAGCATCGTTTGCAATATTACCGTCAAGTAGAGGGAACGTTCTAGCTTCCTTACTTGATTCATCTTCAAGTTTGTTGTTATATGTCATTGCGCTAACAGACAAAATGCGGTCATATAATGCTGTTGTTTGTTCATTATTATCATTTATATGATTTATAATATTTTCTTTAAATGTATGCTGATCTGAATCTATAACTTGATCAGTAGTTTTATCCTGCTTGATATGTTTTACCATCTCTATCATTTCGGTAGTATGTAGTAGTCCATCTATTGGAGCTGTCGTCTTTGATGAAATATCATCAGTTATCGTATGCATACTTTCAGGTACTTCAGTATACATTCCAATTTTCGGTTCAGTTTGTTCGGTTCCTTTTGACAGATATTTATAAGTTCTTTCAACAGCTTTGTTAGTTCCTTTGATACTTTGTGATATGAAGAAAATTGGGTGCTCTGTTCTGCCTACTTTTATCCTCATAGTATCAATGTCTTCACCAAGTGTAGTTAAATCATGATCTGGCGAATATTTAGTACTATGGACTGTTTGTATATTATCCACTGTTGCTGACTGAACAGATATAAGATCCTTTGTAACTTTGTTTACCCGGGAATTCTCAGAAGCTTCATTGATCTTTGTCGTCATCAATTGTTCTAAACCTGTGATATTTGTTGATGTACCTGTTTCATCTTTTGAAACATCCGTAGCCTCTGATATGTGAACCGGCTTTGTTTCATCTTTTGAACCATCCGAAGCCTCTGATATGTGAGCCGGCTTTGTTTCATCTTTTGAAACATCCGTAGCCTCTGATATGTGAGCCGGCTTTGTTTCATCTTTTGAAATATCCGCAGCGTCTGATATGTGAGCCGTCTTTGTTTCATCTTTTAAAACATCCGTAGCCTCTGATATGTGAGCCGGCTTTATTTCATCTTTTGAAACATCCGTAGCCTCTGATATGTGAGCCGGCTTTGTTTCATCTTTTGAAATATCCGTAGCCTGTGATATGTGAGCCGGCTTTGTTTCGTCATTTGAAACATCCGTAGCCTCTGATATGTGAGCCGGCTTTGTTTCATCTTTTGAAATATCCGCAGCGTCTGATATGTGAGCCGGCTTTGTTTCATCTTTTAAAACATCCGTAGCCTCTGATATGTGAGCCGGCTTTATTTCATCTTTTGAAACATCCGTAGCCTCTGATATGTGAGCCGGCTTTGTTTCATCTTTTGAAATATCCGTAGCCTGTGATATGTGAGCCGGCTTTGTTTCATCTTTTGAAATATCCGTAGCCTGTGATATGTGAGCCGGCTTTATTTCGTCATTTGAAACATCCGTAGCCTCTGATATGTGAGCCGGCTTTGTTTCGTCATTTGAAACATCCGTAGCCTCTGATATGTGAGCCGTCTTTGTTTCATCTTTTGAAACATCCGTAGCCTCTGATATGTGAGCCGGCTTTGTTTCATCTTTTGAAACATCCGTAGCCTCTGATATGTGAGCCTTCTTTGTTTCATCTTTTAAAACATCCGTAGCCTCTGATATGTGAGCCGGCTTTGTTTCATCTTTTGAAACATCCGTAGCCTCTGATATGTGAGCTGGCTTTGTTTCATCTTTTGAAACATCCGTACCCTCTGATATTTGACCCGGCTTTGTTTCATCTTTTGAAACATCCGTAGACTCTGATATGTGAGCCGGCTTTGTTTCATCTTTTGAAATATCCGTAGCCTCTGATATGTGAGCCGGCTTTGTTTCATCTTTTGAAACATCCGTTGCCTCTGATATGTGAGCCGGCTTTGTTTCATCTTTTAAAACATCCGTAACCTCTGATATATGAGCCTTCTTTGTTTCATCTTCTGAAATATCCGTAGCCTCTGATATGTGAGCCGGCTTTGTTTCATCTTTTGAAACATCCGTAGCCTCTGATATTTGACCCGACTTTGTTTCATCTTTTGAAATATCCGTACCCTCTGATATTTGACCCGGCTTTGTTTCATCTTTTGAAACATCCGTAGACTCTGATATGTGGGCCGGCTTTGTTTCATCTTTTGAAACATCCGTAGCCTCTGATATGTGAGCCGGCTTTGTGTCATCTTTTGAAACATCATTAGCCTCTGATATGTGAGCCGGCTTTGTTTCATCTTTTAAAACATCCGTAGCCTCTGATATGTGAGCCTTCTTTGTTTCATCTTCTGAAATATCCGTAGCCTCTGATATGTGAGCCGGCTTTGTTTCATCTTTTGAAACATCCGTAGCCTCTGATATTTGACCCGGCTTTGTTTTATCTTTTGAAACATCCGTAGCCTCTGATATTTGACCCGGCTTTGTTTCATCTTTTGAAACATCCGTAGACTCTGATATGTGAGCTGGCTTTGTTTCATCTTTTGAAACATCCGTAGCTTCTGATATGTGAGCCGGCTTTGTTTCATCTTTTGAAACATCCGTAGCCTCTGATATGTGAGCCGGCTTTGTTTCATCTTTTAAAACATCCGTAGCCTCTGATATGTGAGCCTTCTTGGTTTCATCTTCTGAAATATCCGTAGCCTCTGATATATGATCCGGCTTTGTTTCATCTTTTGAAACATCCGTAGCCTCTGATATGTGAACCGGCTTTGTTTCATCTTTTGAAACATCCGTAGCCTCTGATATAAGACTTGGCTTTGTTTCATCTTTTGAAACATCCGTAGCCTCTGATATGTGAGCCAGCTTTGTTTCATCTTTTGAAACATCCGTAGCCTCTGAGATGTGAGCCGGCTTTGTTTCATCTTTTGAAATATCCGTAGCCTCTGATATGTGAGCCGACTTAGTTTCGTATTTTATTCCATTTGTCTGAACCTGCGCACCAGCCGTTTTCTTTGTCATTCGGGAAGTTGCAGTAGTAGTATCCAGCGCACTGGATATTTGAAAATATTCAGTTTCGTCTTTCCAGGGAAAAGTTGTTAATTGCTTGCTAGTTTCCACCAACTCTTTAGTTTGATATTTTTCACCAGTTTCCACATGCCAACCAGTTTTAGAAGACTCGACAACTTTTGTCGTCTCTGCTGTTTGAAGTTGATGCGGTAAATCATCATTTGTTTGAATCTTATCAGTTGCAAACCAGTTAGCAGAATACATGTCTTGAGCATTAGTCGTTGGTGAAGCTGAAGTGTAGAATGTTGATTGTTCTAAGTTATCAGGTCTCGTAACCTTCTTGTCATCGACGATTTTTGTAACGTAAGTGATGAATTCTTGATCTACCGGTTGGTTGTTTTCTATTTCCAATCGTGGAGCATATACCACTGTGGTATCTAACATATTAGACGGTATCGTCACAGTTGTGGCTTCAGTCTCTTTAAAGAAAGAAATACAATAAAATATTTTTTTAAAAACATAGAAGTTCATGTTTGTGTTGTAGTAATAAGAAAAAGTAGGCACTAAATATACTTCTTATACAGTTAACTTCAGTGTTTGAATGGTGTAATCATCTTCTCACATCATACATAATTATACACCATTACACATCACACCATTCGACCCATTTGAACATGATGATTTAACATTATAAATCATTAGCACTGCAGAACATAATTACTATTAATGTAACGAAAGTAAGGTATTTGTAAATATCAATATGTTGTCTTATGCAAAGCTTGATTTGAAAAAAATGGAAATATAGCATTCATTGTACACCTAACACCTTTCCCATTACACCACAACCCTTCCTATAATAACATCTCACAATTGGTTGGACATACCATTCCATTACACCAACCCTTCTATAATTACAATACACCATACATATTGTGTTGGGACAATACACCATTCACGGACTGCACGATCAAAGCAGGAGATCGCATAGGAACATTTTTGTTAAAAGTTACTTGCTTATTCCGTTTTCCTGGTGTTTTTTAAATAGTAATAAACAGGCGTCTTAAAGCAATGTTTGGAATTTCATCAACGACTAAACTAAATAATGGATTGTTTGACGAAGTTGGAAGGTTCACAGCAATGTAATGTCTATTATGTTTTGAGTTAATATGCATTGGAAATACATAATCATTGAAATTAAGATAAAACTTTTTTTAACGTGACTGATTAAGAGCCTTTGAGGTATTACATATATAACCATATCCAGAACACTCTTAACCAAAGAATGAAAGCAAAGGATGTGTGTGTAGAGCTATTTTAAACTGTATCTACAAAAATACTCTAAAGTAAATTAAAAAAAAGTATTCTTAATCATGTATAACTTAATCAATCAAAAATTCCCAAATTAATTATATATACAAACCTCTGCAAATGAACTCTTCAGTAAGAATATCTGAAATAATAAAGATCAGTGTTTGTATTTAGAGATAGCATCAATTGATTTAGACTTGTGTGTAAGTGTTTTATTTTTAATATTTTATGTCATAACGTCATTCAAAATAGTTTAAAAAGTTCCATGGCGGCAAAATAAAACAAATGTTGTCTCTAATCTGATGATTGTTGACATATTTTTCCGTCTTATTTTTAAACCATTCCAAATGCCGTAATGGATTTATCGCGATAAACATTTCTACGGGTAAAATAAATTCCTACAGGGAAAACGGTACTATTTATTCGGCCATAGGCGACAATACTAACATTTTCTAATTTTACCACTTTTTATAATAAAAACCTGGATAAAACAGTTATGTGTGGTGTTAGTACTTAATTACTCTATTTTAAAAATTGAAGCCAAATAGTATCATGACCAATTTTCAACGGAGCTTGTTTATGTTATCCATGCCAACCGTCATTTTGCAGCAAATTTATAAAATTTTGAAAGCCTTTTCGATAATTCTCTAGAAAATATTTCAATAGGTTTTAAAATTTATATTGTAATATATAAACACTGCAGTTATTCATAGATAAATACAAAAAAATATATATTGTACCCTTACATCCAATCACGGCGCTCCTAAGTTGACTTCTTTCACCTGTCTTGGGTACACAAAAGGCCAACCTAATGCTGGGAAAATGTAATAGTGCCGTTTTCCCTACAGAACCATCACTGATTTTTATTGCAATTTCATTTTATTTTTTCTGTTTGTATGATAAATCTTGATTGATAGCGAATTATATATATTTGCAAACAGGCAGATTATCCCTTTACCTTCAGATCATGTGATATGGTTTTGATCAAAATATAAATTGTCTGAATTAGTTTTATATCCATTTCAGATTTAAAATATCTGTTCATATTATCGATAGTTATTAATAATTTAATTATGATGGAATTTAATTCGGTTACCTGAACATTTTGGAACACTGCAATAATCCCACAAAACATTGTCAGTGTAGCACCATGGTGACCCTCTTTCTCCATCCGGGTCTCTGCAGTATGAACCAGCCGACTGAATGGTTTCGTCAGAAAATGAATGTAAGTAAAAGGTTTTGTCTTTAAGTTCATTCCATGGTTTACACTGCAATCCGTTCGACGTGCATATTCTTTTACCCTTATACTCTCGACTTTTACCGCCGACATAGCATTCATTTTCTGTAGAACAAAAACAAACAACGTCAAACTGATCACGAAACGAAATAAGGTGGTGCCTATTTGATATTCCAAAGAATATGTCAGGAGGGTTTAGAAATTTATTGTAGAATTCAGATATTTCATCGTTACCACTTCAAACGTTCATTAGTAGGAACTTGTGGAAACGTTTTCGACTTAAAAACAATACCCATATATTGACCGAATAATGCATTTTGAAATTACTGGTAATGTTTCAAAGGGCCGAAACACCGACATACAATATGCATGTCTACATTAACCTAATTTATATGGTTTTAATACTAAGTAGCAAAACGATTCATTTAATTCCAAGTTTCACTTGATTTCAATCCCAACTTTTACTATGAATGTGTGCGACTTACACGGTAAAAATCATTATCAGCTTATGCCTTATTCACTATTTATGTTCCTCGTTAAGACAAGGGTGACGTTTATCTTACAGGTGTTCTTTTCAAGTCAATATTTTTGTAAGACCGCATGCATGCATTCTATAGAAGAGTTTGTCCTACTTTCAAACTATTCTTCAATAAGACAGAAGACGGTAAGTGGAAAGAAGCCAGTGTTTAGGTTTTAAATTTTAACGAACGTTATCATTGCATTTATTAAGTCAGGGATTTATTGCTACCATATATTTCTTTAAACCATTACTATTATTTATTTTATTTGATACAAATATTTGGTTTCAAAGTAGGTCTACATATCGTTGCTTTCTCTCATTTCATTAAGGCTCTGTCTCATTTGCAATTATCCACAATCTCCTTTTTCATATCAATAGAAGAGGGGCGAAAGAGACCAGAAGGACAGTAAAACTTACAAATATAGATCCATTTGGTTTATTTAAAACCAATTCTAAATATTTTGTCAATACCTGCACATGATACATAAGCAGGACTCCATGTTCCATTTGCCTGACAAACTTCCACAGGACAATAATTATTGAACGATATCACACCTTCCTGGAGTTTGGCACATTTATATATAAGTGCGCTTCCTTCAGTTGTTTCAAAAGTGTCCAATGGCGCCAACGACACACACTCATTGTCCGCTCTAAGTTGGAAATCCGGTATACCACAATCTACTAATGATGTAATATGATGAATACAATGGGGATTTTATAGCACTATGTAGTAAATATATCAAGCTTATTATATGTGACGCCAGCCAAATGATTCGTCTACATAAGGCCTTATCTATGGCATTTTAATGGAATGAAAGGAAGTTGAATACTGGAACAATAAAATAATTCATTATTGTTAAACCCACCAAAAGCTGACAAATTATTAAGCATCAATTTGGTCACAAGAGAATACTATAAATTCCAATATAAATTATGTTATATTATTTTAACGCACTAGAACATTATTTGATCATCAGATAACAAGATACAGATAAATACTCTGATTATTGACCAACATATTGAATTTGACAGGTGTCAGATTCAGAATATTTAAATACTTAGAATCATACAGTATATGTTTTACCCATATAAAAGGCCATACAGCGACATTTTACTTCCTCCAATCTACGTCAGGTGAACATTTGTCTTATTGGTGACCATAGGATATCTGCTTAATAATATCTTAGGACATGTTCATATACATTTAAATGGGTCAACGATGACTTAGAATAAATTGTCAATGATACAACGTTTTCCTTTTTTCATTTGTGTCTAAAAAAATGTACTAAGATCAAGAAGATACCAGACGTATAACTTGGAGTTTTTTGTATGAATAAAATTACCTGTTTGTTCATTTTGACCTGCAAAAATAACGCAACATTAGATTAATAAATATTTGATTCAAAACTCTATTGTCATATAAATCAAATTAATTTCAAACAGCGGTATATACTATTGCCTTTATAAATGATTTGCGACAAAATAAACAAAAAATAACAACATGTATAAATGACAAGAGAATGCGTGTATGATTGAACAAACCTATACTTACATTACGAGTCCCTTGCCGATTGTACTAAAAACTGCTTTATAATGGAACCCAATTAAGATGTCCACCAGTTTTAGTGATTTTGGGCAGAAAATAATTTCATTTTTTCATTAAGTCAGCAAACTTATTATATTTTATCTGTAACCCTCTGTGTTGACATATTCATCATTTGAATGGCCACAATATAAACTAGTCTAACGTAACCCACTTTGAATTTTTCGAAATACTAAGGATTTTCTACTCCAGGAATAGACAACTTTAACTATATTTGGTAAAAACTGTCGGAATTGTTTGGTCGTCGACGCTCTTCAACTTCTTATTTTTTTATTCTTTTTCAATCGTTTTTTATTGGAGCGTCAATGTCAGTCTTTTGTATACGAAATTTTAATCCTAGTATAGATCTATGATGACTTAATTACTATAAAAGTGAGATTGTTTTTTAAAAGATTATAACGAAAGGTTAGATATATTTTAGATGACAATCATATGCTATTGAATTTCTACTGAAACAAAAGTTACATCCCACACGCGTTTATTTCTAGTTTTCTTTTCTTTTACTTTGTAGTGCTGATTATAAAATAAAATAACATTTCCATGAGTAGATAAAGATTATTTTCAAAAATGTCCATAAGCAATATTTCAAAATGGGGATTTGGTTTTTTAATTATGATAGAAATACATTTTGGCGGAATAAGGAAAGAATGAAACAAATATTAAGACAAAAATTCAGCAAAATATAATAACATAAAAACAATGACTATATATACCACATACTTGACATAACGTAAACAATATAAACAACTTGCCTTCTGAGCAAGGAATTTCATTTACAGGTACATCTATAAAGGCATTAGAAATAGTAAAGTTATTATTTAATAATTCTGTTGAGATTTTACAATCGGTTTAAAAACTCTCTCGAGCTTGAAAACACTTTTTGTCAATAACTATTATATAAGGTCATATAATTTTAAAATGTAATGCAAAATGTTTTCAACGCTGTTCATTAGAAAAGTTCGAATTCCTTACTACACTTTTTGTTCTGCATTTAGTAATAATTTCGCATTGTTTATATGTACCGTTGATTTTAATTCAATGATTGTTCATCACAAGAAAAAAGTTAATTTGTTTGTAGCCCATATTTTAAAATATTTTAAAGAAACATATATTTCAGCTCTATCAAAGAACGAATTTGCGAGGATGAATTTAGCGTTTTATTAAACAAATGTATAATAAGGAATGCATTTTATACCTTGGCATTTTGGTATATCACAAAAGTCCCATTCAATATTATTGTCTTGTGTATAACACCAAGGTGAGCCCGCAGAAAACCTGGATCCCTGCAGGTCCTACCAGCATGTTCAATTGTTTTATCTGGAAACACGTCTCCATAGACAAATCCATGGGAATGTGGCACCTGGCTTGTCCAAGACTGGCATGGAATTCCAGATTTTGTACAAACACGACGTCCATTATAGTGTTTCCCTGTTTCTATACACTCATTTTCTGAAAGATGATACAAAAACATCATAAATTTTATAAAAATTATTATAATAACTTCTCTATTTTCAAAGCGTGAGAGAAAAAAAAAATATTCCACATCTTATAAAACTGTATAGTATCTATGTGAAAAGCAAATGAGTTGATTCAATATGGTTTAAATATGGAACCTACTTCTAGCTACAATTTCAAATCAGTATTTAAGGCCTATCATCACAAAAATAATAAATAGGAAACAATGATTAAATAGAGATCACGTTTATTTTTTAACATTTTTGTATTAGCATTTTGAGGTGCTCCAATTATCATCAATACTATGAACAATGGAAACCTATAGCGCTTGCATAGGCATACGTCTTGGCATAGTTATATACATATCTTACAACAAGTAAAACAAATATATGATTTGCTGATCAAATTTTGTATCTTGATTGCGAATCTCACAGATAAAATATACATGAAGATAAAAAAAAAAAGCTGTCGATACCAAACAAAATAATTACATTTAAATATTATTAAGTTATAAATGAAGATATTTGATTGTTTAACTTGCATGGTTCAAAATGAGGAATCATCGAAACAATGTAAGATATTTTTTATCAAAATATAAGAAGCCACCATGAACACTTATGTTAAGAATATATAAAAACAATTTAAAAGATATCAATGGAAAGAGCTAATATATCACTATATGATAAAATTTATATAACAAAGCCCCCATACTAATGATTTAATACGCCTGATGCGCGTTTTTGGATAAATAATACTCATAGGTTGCGCATGAATCAAAATAGTTTTAGCCATAATCAAATTACAGGCAGTTGATACGAAAGAGAGTAATAATTAATATTTGTCCATCAAATATGACACCACTTGCTTTCTTACGTGAACTAATCTAACTTACTGGCACATGACAAACTTGCTGTACTCCATGTCCCATTTAACTGACAAACTTGCACAGGACAATATCCAAACTTAGCTTCTGACATAGTATTTGACCTAGCTTCACAATCAAAACGAATGATGGATCCTATTGACTGACTATAACGAGGAACAGGCTTGATAGATAAACATGAGTCGTCACCTTCGACAGCCATGTTGGATTCTCCACAATCTGAAATGAATATCAAACAATACACTTTAAAATAATAGAGCATCCCCTATCGAAATCAAATACTAGTATCACAATTATATTTTTGTATTAAGACAATCCTTGGAAACGTTTACTTTACTATAGATAACAGATATCTATTAAAGTATGTTTAAACAAGTATCATATTGATATCATCGCGCGATGCAATAATATGTCTTTGAAAACAAAAATAGATAAAAGTTTTACAGAATCACGAAAAAGATGTTTTTGGTATGTATACGCCAATGAGACGACAACCTAGCCACACAATTTACTACAGGTAAATCGATCTTCGACGATCTGTCTTTAACAAGCAATGCAGGAAAGAAAGAGTAGAAAGATATGGAATTCATGAACAGGCTGGATAGCAGATTTAGAAGAAAGATATGGAATTCATGAACAGGCTTGATAGCAAATTTAGGACAACACGTGCAAAAGAATCAAAGTTAAACTTGTGTTTTGAGATCTCCTTTTAAATATTGATCAGTACATTTATTAAAAATGGTGCATACAGTTTAATGCAATAAAAACCAGAACAGCACATAACAGTTTACCAGTGAAATAAAACCCATAACAAACACGTTATATTGTATAATTGCAAAACCCTTAACCTTCTGAAAATAATTCATGTCGTCCTACACTATATATCAATTCATTATTTGAATATCAAAGAATAATGAATAAAGAAATGCCATTAACCGTGCTGATAGACATACTCTAATGAATAAAGAAATGCCATAAACCGTGCCGATAGACATTCTCTAATGAATAAGGAAATGCCATAAACCATGCCGATAGACATACTATAATGAAAAAAGAAATGCCATAAACCATGCCGATAGACAAGCCGATAGACCTAAACTAAACACATTTATTTAAAAACCAGTTGCGGGAATTTCTCGTTGCATTGAAGACCTGTTGGTGACCTTCTGCTGTTGTATGCTCTATGGTCGGGTTGTTTTCTTTTTGGCACATTCCCCATTTCCATTCTCAATTTTATTATCTAATGAATAAAGAAATGCCATAAACCACCAGGCCGATAGACATACTCTTTTAAAGTGTTTGCTGATGCATGTAGTCTCATCAAGTCTATATATAGACTACGTTTACGTTTAGTTATAATGTTCAACCTGTAATATCTTTGAGATGAAATAATTGAGCGTCTATTCTACCAATTTTTAATGTTTTACTTCCTTTGTTCACTTTTGTGAAGTGATCCAGGGTTGCACTTCGTTTTATGTAGATACAATGAATAATTAAAACCAGGGGTTCCTATTTTTAAAGTTGAAGTCTTCATTCCATAATTTTGCAGACGCCATATTTGATCAAAATAAGCAAAGATTTTCATTGCATGACATGAACAAGTGATATGTGGTACAAACGTATACGAGACAGCAACTTTACAAATCTCAAATAAACACAAAAACAAAAACAAAAAATCTTATATTTGATCTAATCTTAAGTGTTTAAAGAAAAGAGAAATAATGCCAGCAGAACATGTACAAGAAATGTTTTATTCACGTTCTGACTGTCTAGACAAAATTTCATACGAATGTTAAACCTACCTTGTTGTCCCAACAAAGGTGAGGATTCCATATTGCAGTGACTTCCTATGTTAACAAACACAAAAGCAATTGTAATTAGATACAGTAAGGGTGATCAGAAATTAGAAAAAAAAACCATTCATGTTAAGTCATTAATAGTACTTAATATTAGTGTTGTCAAATCGTACACTTTTGCCTAACCGGTTACTCGGATAATCGTTCGACCGATTAACCGGTTAACCGGTAGTTTGAGTTGGTGCTTGCAAGCCTTATCAATAGTATCCTTCACATGGATATAAGATGTGGTATGAGTGTCAATTTAACAACCTGTTATCTAAGTCATAAATTTATGCTTTTAGAATTGAAGTTTTTCCTCTGGCATTATCAGGCTTGTCTGTGAGGATTCTTGCGAAGTTTGACTTTTGATAAGCAACTACACCGTATCAACTATAGCGTTTGTACCAACTTCAGATTGAAAAATAAAATAAAAAAAACTACTTGATGTCGTGGAATTGAATGTGTTTGAAAATTATTATTCTTTCCTTTTCACTTGTTGTCTCCGAAAATGATGTGGAGTGTTTCATTTTGAGTGATTAATTATAAAAAGAAGATGTGGTATGATTGCCAATGAGACAATTCTCCACAAGAGATCAAAATTACACAGAAATCAACAACTATAGGTCACCGTACGGCCTGTTTCTTTACTTTGTTTGCATGTTACTCGTATTATCACGTATGCATTGAACACATTCACATTGGTTTGCATTTCACAATTTTTGAGTTAGCATTTCGTTTAAAGTAACACTAAACCTTGCACGACGGAGGTTGCACATTTAGATGTAGGTTTACACAATATTAGATCAGAAACGAAATAATGAAGTAAATCGTAAAATTTAATCGCATTACTGATTTAGAGTTACTGCTAAAAAAAACAAGTATACTAATTATGTTTCTTTAGATCCTGCCCGAGCTGAGAGACAAATTCTAATTAATTTTATGTTGATTGGATTAACAATAGCAATAAATTTACAGTCAAATTAATTACCACGACGACATTTTTAAGTAAAACCTAACCTTTTAATAATTTCAATACAAATTTATATAAAATCTATCAAAATTGAAAAAAAGTCCGGTTAACCGGTTAGCGTTTTTGGTATTCGGTATTCGGTCGTTCGACCGATTAACCGGTTAACCGGTTAACCGTTGACAACACTACTTAATATACTTCAAATTGATTTTTTAAGTTGTAAGTTAACATGGTTGTTGTTATTGCTGTGTATGCATTGATTTTGTGTCATGGATGGACACCCCATATCCTTTGTTTTTCTATTTGTTTTATATCAAACGGTCTTCTTTTTCATATACAATCAAAATGTACGTCAAGCGAAGGAAACTACTATAAACGTTACAGTGACTTTGATCGCCTAATTACATTCTGGATTAGTGATTTCAATCCTACAGCATGTACAATGCAATTAAAAATCGTAAATTTGATCATATGTTAATATTAAACATAGGAAAACTATTTACCTTTCATTTCACAGAAAAATATAAGCCAAGAAATGTAATCAGTATACGTCATCTGAAAATATAAATTATGTGCAAAAATGAAACTTAATTTTGTATTAGTCGCTTTCTTGGCAATCAAATTGTATTTTAATACCCCAATAGTAGCAGACATCGTACACTGATATTTTTTTCTCATTAAGCCAATGCATAACATCGATACAGATATATGAAGACAAATACTCTTTTTGATTATGTTGTAAAAATTGTATTCAAATATATATAAAGGAAAAATAAAAGGTTTTGACATCTTTCTGTTCATTTGGAAGTTTAGGTCTTTGAATTCGACATAGATTATAATGTCTTTGTAGTTCAAAAATATTCCTCGAATTCCAAGTTTTTCTTAAACATTTTATTGTTATTAGTTTTTTTGCGAATTTTGAACGAGGGAATTCGCATTCTGAAAATATTGTTATAACAATCTCTGATTTATAACATATTTTAACCATTCTTTATAAATAAAGTTTTGTTTGTCCACAAACATCAATACCAGCTTGTATCTTATTTACTGACAGAATATTTTGAATGAAGTAAAACTTATTGAAGAAAATTACTTCTACAAATTTAATGACAAGAACTGAAACACTGGGTACAAAATAATCATTGCAGGGCATAACAGTTATATATACAATAACAGAGGACGACAAATGCAGGTTTTGGCAATAATTCACATGGATCTGCGTTGCACGATCATAGAAAAAAGCCACATCGTTGATTTACTGTGTTGAGAATAAATCGAAACAATGCGTTTTATTTAACCCCATTGCGTACAACATCATAGGCCTGTTATCCGTGATTATGTATTTAGACTGGCTTTAAAGAAAACTTTTTATTTCTTTTAAATTGCAATTTACATTTTATTATTTATTATACCCCATTTATTTAATGTTCACAGCAGTATAAAATCTGTATTTGAATTAAAGGAATTTGATAGTAGCTTGAACATCATTGTATTGGAACTTATTTTAAAATTTTTAAATTAATGCACCGCATACGTAATAAGATGTTATTTTGACAGTAGTAAATATGTAAGTTTAAGGTTGAAGAGCATTGAGGACCCAATTTATACTTGCTGTTTAGTTATAGTATATTTATTATTCTACATGTAACTATCAAAGACGTATCTACTTTTTACGATTGAGTAAGAATTAAGAAGGATAATTGAACTAAGTTTATTAATTAGAACAGGATCTGCTTACCCTTCCGGAGCACCTGAGATCACCCCCAGTTTTTGGTGGGGTACGTGTTGCTTAGTCTCTAGTTTTCAATGTTGTGTCGTCTGTACTTATTGTTTGTCTGTGTCGTTTTATTTTTGGCAATGGCGTTGTCAGTTTATTTTCGATCTATGAGTTTGACTATCCCTCTGGTATCTTTCGTCCCTCTTTTAGAAACATTTAAAGTAACAATTAACGTTTTTTCTCGATATCTACAATTCAAAATATTGTGACAGCTTACCTTGTCAAAAGCTGGAATATCTTTTACACTACTCCAGTTTTATCTTTTGACCATATAAGATTTATTTGTCTTTAATTGGATCACATCCATATTGACTATGACTATTTCATTGACTTCAAATTATCTTATTGACTCCTGATATCATCTCATTGTTAAGACTTAATGTGTATTAACTAGGAAAGTTGTATGATCATGTTGTTTTCTTATTGTTCTAATAGGACCAATGTCTGTAAAGAATACATGTCATAACTATAACTGTATAAATCTTATTTCACTAGAAAAGGAAAGCATGATTAGTTTTCCACGTTATAGCAATTTTAGAGTGATTGATAGGATTCACAAATGCATAGGAGAAATACTCCCTAATTACTATTTACATGAAAGTTGAAATTGGCAGACCCCTGCACAAATTGACTTGTCCTGAATATACTTAAAACTATGACCATAAATGTTCTATGTAACAAACAAAATCTAGCAGGAGGACAGGCGATACTATAAGTTTGGTTTTCAATCGCAGTTGTTAAACTTACAATGTATTTGAACATGTTGAAAGGCAAATTTATTTAAGTTTAGGATATTTTAAATAAAATAAATTATCATACTACATTGTGTTCAAGTCATATGCTTACCAAGATATTACCTCCAAATAAAGAAATTTAGTGAATGTTTTTGTGATTGTTTTATCCAAGGAAACTCAAAAGTGTGACAAGGGTACTGTTATCTTAAAGGTTTGATATTTAGTACTTTTCTTTTTGGGATTTCAATTTCTTCTGATTTGTCTTGGATCTTTTATTTAAAATAGATTTTTGAACATTAGTTACCATTTATTTTTACAATTTATACTGACGTTTTTGGGGTATTAAGTTTAAACTTTTCATAATAAAAGTAATATTTCAAATGCATCTTTCTAACTAGGGGAACTAATTGTATTATTTATTTCCTTTTCGTTCTTTTTTCTTATTAATTAGAATCTCAAAACAAACTGTTTGAATATGGTACACACATATTTCAGTTTATAAAAGTAACAGTACTTATCCTTAAAAGTGGATACACCAATTGACATTAAATATGTCAAAACTTGTCCCTTTCGAAAGACATATCAAGTTTTAAAGTAGTTAAGTGAGTACTATTAAACTTTGGAATATTTAGTGACTGTATGTAATTATTGTTTAAGATATCATTTGCATTAAAATGGTGGCTGGTTAAGGCCATTTCGCGTTTTCGCCTTTCATATTCTATAGGGTAAAAACGCGAAAACGCGAAATCGCGAAGTCGAAAATGCGAAACCGATTTCGCGTTTTCGCGTTTATGACTTCGTGTTTTCGCGTTTTCGACTTCGCCTTTTCGCGTTTTCGACTTCTCGATTTCGCGTTTTCGCCATATAGAATATGAAAGGCGAAAACGCGAAAACGCAAAAACGCAAATGGCCTTAACCGGCAACCATACATTAAGGTTTTCTGAAAACATTGACTCATGTAGACATACAAAAGTAAACTCATTGGATTTGCAAAACGAATAATCTTTACTGAATCAAATTATTATTCTGTATATTCGAACAGGTTGACAATGTAATATTCCATTACAAACATAACATGATGAGTTAACCAAATACTTGTAAAAAGTATGGAAAAAACAGAAACAGCAGCCTCAAAGTGATTCATAGAACTAAGCAGAATGTAGTTCACAAATTTAATTGATCTGACCTTGAATAGTAAATGTAACAAGTACTTCATCAATATGAGTTTTAGTAGATCACATCATTTATACATATGATAATTGAAGTTGTTATATTGGCGAGGCAAATATATACTCTTTTAATATATACATATGTTTTATTCTAATCTAAACTATACACATTGTACATGTTTAAGTATAAAGCACGCAAGTGATGCTGATCTAGAAACAGTTCTCATATATAAAAGTGGTAAACAGTTAGGATCTGATAAGAACTTACATATAGTAAACAGATGCTGTGACCCTCGTGTTTCCCAGACTATTGTATTACATATAGGTCATTGACTTAATATTACATCTCCCCTTTTCAGCTGATGAGAAAGTATAGTGCTAATAAATGTTATCATGAATGGAACAGCTGATCTTTGTTTACAAATCTAATTTATCTGGAGGTTTTGATATTTCCCTGACCTTGTTACATAGAAATCAGATTTATCAGATTGATCTGTTTGGTTATCTTTCATTTCATTATTATAGATTGGTATTTCATCGGGGATTGTTTCAAAAGTATTTTGAGAAATTTTAGTATCAGGCTTTTCAGGCAAATTTGAAAAGTGTCGCCGATTTCTACGAATTTCGCCACTGTCAGTTTCAATTATATAAAATCGCGGTTCATTAGATTCCGCTTTGATAATTCCCTGTTTCTTTTGATCTTTAACCCAAACGCGATCGTTTGTTTCTACCTTAGAATTTGGTCGCGCTCGGTGTCGTCTGTCATAGTGTTGTTTTTGTTTAAATTTACATTCATCTTCCTTTTTCATCAACTCACGAGTGTTAGGTAATTTTGGAACAAGAGTTTTCGGAGCGACTGGAAGCAACGTTCGTAGTTTACGCCCCATCAAAAGTTCTGCCGGGCTATAACCATTCGCAAGCGGTGTTGTTCTATATGACAGTAATGAATTATACTGGTCTTCTGATTTTTTTAGCATATATTTAATGGTTTGAACGCTACGTTCAGCTAGTCCGTTTGACTGAGCAAATCGTGGACTACTCATTATGTGTCGAAACCCATACGACTGCGCAAATTGCTTGAATGTTAATAAGTTGTATTGAGGTCCACCGTCCGAAATAAAAGTTTCCGGTATTCCGTGTCTCGCAAAAATTGACTTTAAATGATTCACGACGGACTGAGAACTTGTGCTAGACAATTTTGCTATCTCGATGTATCTCGAAAAATAATCAACAGCTAATAAATACGTTTGCCCTTTAAGTTCAAACAAGTCAGACGCTAGTTTTTGCCATGGTCGTTTAGGAAACTCCGCCTGCAATAGCGGTTCCGCATGGTCATTAGCATTTTCGATACATTTTTGACATCTTTTAACCATGTTTTCTATCATAGTACTTATGCCAAGCCACCACACCGAGGACTTGGCACGCTCTCGACATTTAACTATGCCTTGATGACCATCATGAAGTCGTTCTAATATTTCGTCTTGTAACGACCGCGGGATAACTAACCTATCGGCTTTTACTAACATATTTCCGATGATAGTGAACTCTCCCTGTAAACTCCAATACGGTTTCAAGCTGTCGCTTAAGCTAGATTTTTCTGGCCACCCTTCTTTGCAATATAACCTTAGGGTTTTGCATATTTCATCTTTTACGCACTCGTCCCTAATGTTTTGAAGTCTCATATCTGATGCCGGGAAATTCTTAACGATACTGTCCACGTACGCTTTTGTCTCGGTCTCGAATTCATTGGACTCGGACAAGTCTACCGGCGCTCTTGATAATGCATCTGCGATATTCAATTCTTTACCTGGTACGTGCTCAATCGTGAAATCAAACCTTAAAAGGCGCATTCGGAATCTTTGAATACGCGGCGGAAGTTCTGCAATACCTTTACTACTGAGTAACGGTACGAGTGGTTTGTGGTCAGTTTCGAGATTGAACTTCTTACCTATTAAATAATTGCTGAACTTCTCACACGCCCAGGTCAAAGCTAACGCTTCTTTTTCTATTTGCGCGTAGCGCTGCTCTGTATCTGTCATAGAGCGCGAAGCATACGCAACAGGCTTCAATATTTCTCCATGCTTTTGCCTAATGACTGCGCCTAATCCAAACGACGACGCGTCACCTGGCACTACAGTGTCCTTATTTGGATCATAATGTCCAAGCGTTCCGGTTTCTTGTGCTATACCCCAATGTCAAGCATTGTGTGTCTTTAATAGTTCACGTAATGGCTTCGTTAGCTCTGTCACCTTGCACGAAAATTTATTTAGTTGATTCATCATTCCTAAAAAACGTCTTACTCCTGATATATCAGTTGGCTTTGTCATTTCGGCAATAGCCTTAACTTTGTCTGGGTCTACCCTACAACCCGACGCGTCAACGATTTGACCCAGGAATTTAACTGACGGTTTTGAAAATTCACACTTTTCGTTCAGTGTGAGACCGGCTTTTCCGATCGCTTCTAAAATTTTCTCTAGGCGCTCGTCGTGCTCCTCCTGTGATGCACCGAACACAAGAACATCGTCCATATGACACAATACGCCTGGATAACCTTCCACTGTCTCTGACATACGTTTTTGAAAGAACTCACTGGCAGAGTTTATTCCGAAAGGTAATCGATTGCAACAATACCAAGTTGTGACGTCACGAAGGTCTAATGGCTGCCTAAAAAATTCACGATCATTCAATGCAGGATTATTATCTATTTCCGTTGATCACAGGACTTTTAAAGTGTTGAAATTATTTTCTAAAGCATCGTTTAACATTGTTCGAAGTTATTTGTTATTACTGGACACTCCTATAGTGTATTCTACATTTGAGACGAGTTGCAATGGTCCGTTGTGGATGTTGTTTTTTAGGAAAACTCGATTCGTGATTTACGATGGATTTTACTGTTTGATAGACTTCAAAATGTATAACGGTATGGTAAATTTTACTATTTGTTATCAATATTAACATTTTTATTGTAACAAAAGACAAATGAAGCAAAATTTATAAATCAAAACCATGTTCATCACGTCATATCAGAAAGCCCGCGAAAACAACGTTAACGTTTTCCTGAACTGTTAGGACATTTTTAAATAATGGAAGTATACATTGATGGAGCATGCAAGAATAACGGCAAGCCATTGGCAAAGGCCAGTTATGGTATATTTTGGGAACCAAATAACATCAAAAATATAAATGGTCCAGTTCCTGAATCTTACAAGCAAACAAACAATACGGGGGAACTGTATGCTGCCGTAAAATACCTTCAACAAATACACGAAAATCAATTATCAAACATTATCATTAAAACCGACAGTGAATATTTAGTTAGAGGTATAACAAATGACATTGTTTATTGGAAAAGCAACAACTGGAAACTTAAATCTTCCGGAAATGATGTGAAAAACAAAGAACTCTGGTCAGAGATAGATAATTTGTTATCAAATATAAAAGTAACGTGGGCGCACGTTGCTCGTGATTCTGAAATCGGTCAGATTGAAGCCGATAAACTCGCAAAACTTGCTTTAAATATAAAAAGTCTGGAAACACCGTTCAAGCAAATAATAATAGTATCGTGAATGTGTGTAACAACATTGAATGGACCGACGATGAAGAGGAAACTATACCGATGAAGGTTACAACCCCGCGTCGAAGTATCTCCACCAATAAATTTCGCAAAAATAATAATAAGGCAAACTCTCAGACTTTCTGTACCATGTCAACACTCAGGAGAATTGAAAGTCTTTTATTGTCAACGTCTGAGGAAGTTTTAAATTTAAATGATGCACTTAACTGTCATATTGACTCGTCAAACAATCAATTTCAAGGAGGAAAGACAAGTTTGCATCACTAACAAATACGGTTAAAGTTCAAACCAATTCAGCTTTAACCTCCGTCCAAGAAGTTTTTACACAAACACAGCTCATTAAATCGGATATCGATGTAAACAATAAGGCATTTATAAATAAATCCAACAGTTTGTGGGACAAATTAAATGCCGTTTCAAATGAGATTAAATCTGTAAATTTAAAATCATCTCACGTCAACGATTTAACAAAAACTGTGACAGAAACACCAAATCGCAAAAGAGAGGAAAGAATTTCAGCTTCAAATAAACCAACACCTGGAACATACAGCAACGCTGTAAGAAGTGGTTTACCAAGCAGCTCTAATAAGCCAGTTTCTTTAAATAGAACAAATCTAGGTAACAAGCATAATGCTCAAAGTCCTACTTATGTGGAAAAACAAAGGTCACCAATAAATACAAAATACACGGACCGTGAAGTCAACTCTACTTATCCCCATTTTCATCGGTCTTTTGACAAGAAAAACTTATTTCTTATTGGGAGTTCAACTCTTAAAAAGATGTCTCCTAGGAAAATGTCAACTCAACAAATCAATACCAAAGTAAAGACTATCCGGGGAGGACGGATCAGAGACATTGAAGATTGCCTAATTCAGTACATATCAGAAGGCAGACTTGATTGTGTTGATGTTATTGTTATTCATGTGGGCACTAACAATGTATCAGATGGAGACTCTGTTCATGCTATTATGGACGACTTCAAAAATTTGATTTGTACAGTCAGGCAAAGCTTACCAAGAACTAAGCTGGTAATTTCCTCAATTCTACCAAGGCCAACCAATTCTCAAGCTAATCGTACAATTTACAATGTCAATAATCATCTGTTCTCTCTAGAGGAACAACATGTGGAAATTTTGGACAATACTTTAGACTTTCTATATGGAGACCAGCCCAATCTTACTTTATTTGCAGACCATGTTCACACAAATGTTGCTGGTGCCAAAGTTTTAAGCCACAACATTATCTCCTGCGTCAACAATCTATTTCAATTCTCAAATTGTACATCAGAAACTGAATCAAATTTTCAATCGGTGAGGTCAACAGGGAGGAGATTTATACCATTCAACAACACAACAACTAAGTGTGTCCAGTCAAACGTACTGGAGGTAAATTTAACCAATAACTTTTCCACTACCAGAACATGTAATTCTATTTTAGGAAATATTGTCAGTATTGTTATTTTGTATTTATGTACTGCAACACATATTCTATCATCTAATTCCAAATCATCTCCATTTACAAACCCTTTTATATTTCCACACAAGTCACTTAATATATGTCACTTAAACATCAATCATATATTGCCAAAGTTTTCTGAAATTAAATATTTGCTATCAAAATCTAACACAGATGTGCTGTGTTTAAGTGAAACATTTTTGTCAGATTCTGTCCAAAACAAAGAAATAGATATTAAGGGTTATGATACAAACAGAAAAGACAGAATTGGAAAATCTGGCGGTGGGTTTTTAATTTATATTTCTAACATGTTAACCACAATAAGACGACATGATTTGGAAAATGATGATATAGAATCAATGTGGATCGAAATTATTTTTGTTCATCAAAAACCTATATTAATTGGTAACATTTATAGACCACCAAAAAGTAATGCAGAGTGGGTTACAAAATTTGAATTAATGTTAACAAATGTCGATATTGAAGATAATGAAATGATTATTTTGGGTGACTTTAATATTAATTTGTCGTCGAGAAAGATTCCAGCTAAATGGTCACATTTAAAAAACATTTTTAACTTGTCTCAAATAGTCTCAGTTCCTACTCGAGTCACACAAACATCTTCCTCTTTGGTAGACCATATTTATAGCAATGAACCACATAATATTCATTTTATATCTGTTCCGAAGTATTCTATCAGTGACCATTATCCAGTATGCATTTCTCACAAAAGAGGGTTAAAATCGAAAAAGAAAATTCATGAATATATTACGTTCAGATCTACTAAACATTTTAATGAAAATGATTTTGTCAATGACATATCACAGTGTTCATTTAATTGTGTATTAGAAATTGATGACCCCGAAGAAGCACTGTTGTCTTTTTTGAATATTTTTACTAAAGTATTAAATCATCATGCTCCACTCAATAAAAAGAGAGTAAAACGTTTGTATCAAAATGAGTGGATGAATGATGAAATTCTAGATAGCATGAGAAAACGTGATTTTTATCATAAGAAAAAAGATATGTATAGTTATAGACTTTGGAGAAATAAAGTCAAATATCTCATCGAAAACTCGAAACAAAATTATTATACCAATATCATAGAACAAAAAAAAAAGAACAACAGCAGTAAATTATGGAAGCACCTACATACTGTCAGCGGTACCGACAATCATACCAGTATAAAAATCATAAGTGATTGTAACAAAAAGGAAATTTTAGAACCAAAAGGCATTGCTGATGTTTTTAATGCTTATTTCACAAATATCACAGATAATCTTAATATAGATCAAAACATCTACAATTCTAGTAGTTGTTTTAACAAACTTGGTGATTTTATATCAGGTCATGTACCAGATGACGTGTATTTTTCTATACCACTTATGAGTTATGATTTTGTGTGTTTACAACTAAAAGCACTAGATGAATCAAAAGCAACAGGCCTTGATACCATAAGTGCAAAATTTTTAAAGATGTCTTCTCATGCTATTTCACTACCAATTTGTCATATTTTTAATTTGAGTATCAAAACATGTATTTTTCCATCCTCATTTAAACTGGCAAAAGTCATACCAGTTTATAAGAACAAAGGCTCAAAACAGGATGTTTTTAATTATAGACCAATTGCAATTTTACCACTCATTTCTAAAATCCTTGAAAAACATGTGAAAACACACTTAGTAAAATATCTTAATAAATACAAGTTATTGTATAGAATGCAGTCAGGCTTTCGTGCAAACCATTCTTGTCAAACTGCTTTAACAGCTTTAATAGATAAATGGCTTAAAGTCATTGATGATGGCGATCTTGTTGGAGCAGTATTTTTAGATCTAGCAAAAGCCTTTGATCTTCTCAATCATGAACTGCTTATTCAAAAATTAAACAAATACAAATTAACTTATACTTCATTACGTTGGTTTACATCATATTTGGCTGACAGATATCAGAAAGTATCTATTTCAAATACATTTTCAGACGTACAAAAACAAAAAACGGGTGTACCTCAAGGATCCGTATTAGGACCGGTGTTGTTTTTAATTTTTATTAATGATCTTCCTTTGTCTAATCCTAATCATAACACCGATTTATTTGATGATGATAGCACCATATCAGTCATTGGACAAAACAAAAGTTGCATCAGTCAAAAACTTAATACGGTTTTACAAGATATTTTTCGCTGGTGTGATGACATTAAAATGGCTGTAAATGTATCTAAAACGAAAGCTATATGCATTGGATCTAAACAAAAGCTTTCCGTTACATCAAATGAAAACATTAATCTTGCTTTAAATGGACAACAAATTATAGAAAGTACATGTGAAAAAGTTCTAGGTGTTTTTATTGATGCATCTCTATCTTGGTCTTCTCATATCGATTATATAATCAAAAAAGTTAACTCTTCTTTAGCTTTACTAAAAAGGATAAAGAAATATCTAAATCATAAAGCTAGACAAATGTACTATAACGCTTACGTTTTACCTCACTTAGATTATTGTTGTTCAATATGGGGAAACTGTAATAACTTTCTATTAGATAGTTTACTAAAACTGCAAAAAAGGGCAGCAAGAATAATTTTAGACGAACATGATTACACCAAACCTTCAAGAGAATTATTTCACGAATGTAACATTGTGCCAATCACACAAAGAATACTTTATCACAAATCATTACTAATGTATAAGGCAAAACATGGCTTAGCTCCAGAATATATGTCCAGTCTTATTGTATCAGCTTCTGCAAACCAAAAATATAATACGAGATTTTCATCCTCAGATAATTTTATTATTCCAAAACCAAATACAGAGTTGTATAAGTCTAGTTTCTCGTACAATGGACCAAAAGTGTGGAATGCTCTTCCTAATTCAATAAAAAAATCAAATACAGTATCCGAATTTAAACATAAATACAAATCTATGTACTTTTAACATTACCATCATATTTTTACTGTAATGCCATATCATAAAAGAGGGACGAAAGATACCAAAGGGACAGTCAAACTCATAAATCTAAAACAAACTGACAACGCCATGGCTAAAAATGAAAAAGACAAACAGAAAAACAATAGTACACATGACACAACATAGAAAACTAAAGAATAAACAACACGAACCCCACCAAAAACTAGGGGTAATCTCAGGTGCTCCGGAAGGGTAAGCAGATCCTGCTCCACATGTGGCACCCGTCGTGTTGCTTATGTGATTACAAATCCGGTAAATAGTCTAATTCGGTAGGTCACATTCATGAAAGGGAAGGGGATTGTAGTTACGACGTAAGGAACATATCCGATATCATTTGTGAAACGGTTATTCCATAACGGTCAACCAACTCGTGATGGCGTCCGTAAAATTTACGAAGGTTGTTTATTGTATTTTAAATTGTACATAATCTTTATTTACCATTATTATTGATGCATTGTTTTTTTGTAATGTAATTATTATTGTATTAAGAGAGCCTTATTGAAAATTGGTGTAATCCAAATGAGTTACTCTCTCTAAATAAAGATATTATTATTATTATTATTATTATTATTATAAAGGAGTAATAAACGTTGTTAGCGGACGTGACTCTTCGGCTAGGTTCGTTTGCCAAAACGAAGAATTTGCATCTAATTTTGTAAACATTCTTGCATTTGCAAGCTTTGCAAGCGATTCTTCTACAGCTGGAAGCGGATAGTTTTCATGCTTTACCGATTCGTTCAATTTTGTAAAATCGATACATATGCGCACGTCACCGTTTGATTTCGGCACAACAACCATGCCAGCGCACTGTCCACTCGGTCGGTTCATCGACTTTTGAGATGACCCCTAATTTTTTCCATTCTTGTCAACTCAGCCTTAACCTTATCCATTAAAGGTAACGGTACCCTGCGCGGTGTTGAAAATGCAAACGGTTTCGCGTCTGGACCTAGCGCGATTGTATATGTCCATTTTGTTTTCCCTAGACCGTTAAATATTTTAGGATATTTACCACGATAGTAGTTATTCGCTTCGCTACTCGCGTTGACAGACGAACGTTAACCTTATCAATAATACATAAAGCCTGAATAGCTGGCCTACCTAATAATGGTTTGCTTAATCCCTTAACAACATATATATCCTGAACACTAAATTTGTCCTTTGTTTCAAGCATGCATTGAAATTTTCCTACAACATTTAAGTTTGTATTTCCTGGTCCACTGAGTCTTTTGTTCGCTTTCATTAGTTCTATATTATTTATTCCTTTTAAATCACTGTCAGAAATTACTGTAACATCCGCACCAGTGTCGATTTTGAAATCTATCTCCTTTTTGCGAATGAAAAGTTTTGTAGTCCAAGGGCGATCACCGACTGTGTTTATTGTTCCAAGAAATCCTTCAGAGTCCGAATTAACATTCACTGATTCGACTGTTTTCCCGGTTCTGCAAGATTTTGCGAAGTGTCCGATATTTGAGCACTTGTAACATTTTGCTCCTTTAGCTGGGCATTTTTCTCTGGGGTGAAATTGTCCATTTCCACATCTTTGGCATCCGGCCTTTTGTTGTGAATGAAAAGGCTATTTCTGTTTTTTTACAAATTTAGTTTTGTTGAATTTCGATTTAACTGCATCAACATTAGAGTTCGGATTGTTACATCTCATTATAGCCTGCTGTTTCTTCACACTCTCCGATTGGCGGGCCATGTCGGTTGCTTTCTTAAGTGTAAGCTCCGGATCAAGCTGCATTTTCAATGATAAGTTGGAATCCTTGATACCGACAACTATTCTGTCTCTTATCATTTCTTGTCTTAGATCGTTGTATCCACAATGTTCGGTTAATGTGTATAAAGATGTAACAAAACTTTCTACGCCTTCATCGTCGTCTTGTTTTCTCTTATTGAACTTTGCACGTTCAAAAATAACATTCCTTCTAACTATGAAGTACTTGTAAAATTTCTCTTTCACTTTCGCATATTTCTTTTTGTTTTCCTCAGAAATATCAAATGATGCAAAAATATCATCTGCTTCCGGACCCATCGTGTAGATTAAAGAGTTAACCTGTGTAGCTACTGCTCTTTCCTCCAGCCCGAAGCTGATCTGAATCTATCAAATCGTTGGATCCATTTGGTCCACGTTTCTGGCTTGCAAAAGTCAAATTTTTTTGGAGCTGCGACTTGAAATGTTGCCATAATTTCAGTCAATGTATTGCACTACTACAGGATTAATCAAAGAATTATCCGGTTAACTAAAATGTTTTAAACCGCTGCCACCATGTTATATTGGCGAGGCAAATATATACTCTTTTAATATATACATATGTTTTATTCTAATCTAAACTATATACATTGTACATGTTTAAGTATAAAGCACGCAAGTGATGCTGATCTAGAAACAGTTCTCATATATAAAAGTGGTAAACAGTTAGGATCTGATAAGAACTTACCTATAGTAAACAGATGCTTTGACCCTGGTGTTTCCCAGACTATTGTATTACATATAGGTCATTGACTTAATATTACAGAAGTTAGTCGGAAGTAACCATGAAGTGTTTTTCTCTTGAAAATAGTTAAATTATTCAGTACAATTAATCAAATTTTATTGTCAGTGTCAAAAAAAATTCAACAAATATGGAAGAAATTTTAAGCACTGCGTATAATAATGTCGGCTTTGTTCTTTAATAAGGAATACATTTCAAAGAAGTAACATGGTCATAATTAAACATGGGTGATCAAGTTGAACTTGTAAATATTCTAGACACGGAAGACTTTCATGGCGGGGATAATATCAAAACTACCGTGTGGAATCAGAAACTTGCTAAAATTCACAAGGTTTTGGGGAATAAAGATAGATTTACTCTAGTCTTTATAGTAGTGCAAGTGATTTCTGTTTCTCTGACTATTGTATATTTGAACGGTATGTATATTTAAATCTCTTCTAAACTTATTTGCATGTGAGAAAACATTCTAATACTGACAATTTACACAAGAAACAACACTTGATGAAACACTTATTTACTAAACAAGCGACATAAAATACCTCAAGTGTATTGTCATCAAACTCAAATATGTTCCCAGTCTAATACGAAGTTGCAAACAAAGTACTCAGGACTTATACATCCATGCAGTGTTTCATTGGTTAATTTTTGTATTCTTGCATTTCGTGGATGAGGTTTGTGCAATAACTGAATGTCAAAAAGCAAGATAAAAAATAACCAAACAAGAAAGCCTTCATATCATATCTCTATCCCTCCTTCTAACCACAAAAAAGACATAAAAAAGGACTTCACATACCTTTCTACAGGTACTACAAAATACGCAGCAGAAATACAATAGCCCATTCCTATCAGAATGAAAACAACACAGATAAAGAATTGAAGCAATGATGATAATGCTATATTTAACTAACGACGAGGTTAACTATATGTAAGACTCAATACAAAGTCTGATGAAAATCTCTTATAATAAAAGCATTGTAAGCGGTTACATAACCCAGATTCTATATGACATTTCAGGTTCTAGGTTGAAGTGTCAATACGTCATCAATCATGGGCCAAGTAATAAATGAGACATGCAAACAGATGATGTGGGTTTAATAGATATGACAGAAATTCACTTTAGAAACAAGATAGTTATCAATGTCGCCATAATATATGGCTTTAAAATAGTTCTTTGTAATACATATGTTTAGCTGTTTTTATATATCAATTCAAAGAGATCTACATACATTCCGCGAAATAAAATCACCTGCTTAAAAAGAACAAGAGCATGTCTATAAGCCACGAGTGATACTAACATAGTATAATACTGACACGCCATGTCGGAAGTTTTATCAATAACTCGAACGTTAGCAGGATCAAATGACTCTGATCCCGTACCAACCATTTTTGCATTTTTACCCCAGATTTGGCGTGTTGGCAATATATAACTTAGAAAGTCGGGAGTCGGTTTCACCAAAAAAACCTAGGACTAATATAAATCTTAGTCAAAAGTTTAAACGAAGCGTCGTTCCTTTGCATTAGGTGATGACCATACTACTATAGAAAAGCAGTTAATTGCATGAATATCTTACTTTTTATGCTGATTCTTTTTAATAGTTAATCAAATATCATATATATTTTTTCAGCTAATATTGAAAAGATTGCAAGACTAGAAACGCAGATACAACAATTGACTGTTAATAGTTCGAAACTAACAAGTGTAGAAAGACTAGTTCAGTTATCAAGTGAGTTCATGTTTATGTGAAGACTTAAAACCTCAAAACAAGGCTAATGTAAGATGTTTTGTATGACAAAGCAAACTATGATATAGATTTCCGTGTGTATGTCACGTGATTCTGAAACATAATCAAAATGAATCGGGTTACGTTCGAAACTAAAAAATTTGAAAGACAGGGGCATTATAGTAACACGACCTTACTTCAAATAAGCTTACATTAAGAGTTATAGAATAAATAATCGAAGAATTCAAATAGAGACGTCAAGTATTCAACGAGTGACCAAAGAATACACAAATTTACGAATGCGAATTATCAGTGTTGTTTTGTGACGAGACGAATATTTTTCGATATTTTAATTTTTTGGTAAGTCATTTTTTTTTATTACATTGGTAAATGAATTTTTTCTATATGAAATTAATGTAGTAAATGTAAGGAACTATATCTTTTTTCCTACGCATTCGCAATTTGTTTTCCAAGTATATTGTTGTACGACGTCAGAGAGTTAAATAAATGTATGTGAAGTTAGCAGCCGGTTCGTTATTCGATATTCGATATTCAATATCCAACCGGCTGCTAGCAGTCGGTTGGATATTCAAAAATTTGTTGAAAATCTTGAAAAAAAGAAATACTTGATAACATTAAAAACATGATTTTCATAGTTATAATGACTGATAAGATACATTGTACGTAGGAAATCGTAAAATGACCTCTCCAAGCTGTTGTAAGTTCTCGTTGTCCTCGAATATAAACCCTTTTATATGTTGCATATTTGTCTTTATATAATATAGATTGTTGTCAATAAAACAACTTCAAAGATTTACTTTTATACATGATATTTCTTTAAACAAAAAGAAAAACCACTAACTCTAGAAAACATTATGAATTATAAATAGAAATATTTATGGAATGCCCAAAAAAGAAATATATAGACAAGTGAAAACCTACCTGAGACCGCTTAAATGAGTGTGAGACCCCCCTGGTCATTCAATGTTTATAAAATTTAATTAAATTATAGACTCTGTATATATGAAGGTTGTATTAGAAGGATTTCCCAGAATATTGTTATATTCGATATCTATGGAGGGCTTATATTGTCACTTTTCAGTTAAAAATTATCAAAATTTTAGGACAAAGGGCACAGTGCAATGGTGATAGCCCCCTGATCGTTCAATCTGCCTAATATTAAGCAGACATCTAGTCAATAGGTAGATACAAACGTGACTAAAAGGAATTTGGGTACACTTCCGGTCTTTCATGTTTACGGAGCGCCCAAAGTGCCAGTTGGATATTCAAAATATACAGTGAAAACCTACCTGAGACCGCTTAAATGAGTGTGAGACCCCCCTGGTCATTCAATGTTTATAAAATTTAATTAAATTATAGACTCTGTATATATGAAGGTTGTATTAGAAGGATTTCCCAGAATATTGTTATATTCGATATCTATGGAGGGCTTATATTGTCACTTTTCAGTTAAAAGTTATCAAAATTTTAGGACAAAGGGCACAGTGCAATGGTGATAGCCCCCTGATCGTTCAATCTGCCTAATATTAAGCAGACATCTAGTCAATAGGTAGATACAAACGTGACTAAAAGGAATTTGGGTACACTTCCGGTCTTTCATGTTTACGGAGCGCCCAAAGTGCCAGTTGGATATTCAAAATATACAGTGAAAACCTACCTGAGACCGCTTAAATGAGTGTGAGACCCCCCTGGTCATTCAATGTTTATAAAATTTAATTAAATTATAGACTCTGTATATATGAAGGTTGTATTAGAAGGATTTCCCAGAATATTGTTATATTCGATATCTATGGAGGGCTTATATTGTCACTTTTCAGTTAAAAATTATCAAAATTTTAGGACAAAGGGCACAGTGCAATGGTGATAGCCCCCTGATCGTTCAATCTGCCTAATATTAAGCAGACATCTAGTCAATAGGTAGATACAAACGTGACTAAAAGGAATTTGGGTACACTTCCGGTCTTTCATGTTTACGGAGCGCCCAAAGTGCCAGTTGGATATTCAAAATATACAGTGAAAACCTACCTGAGACCGCTTAAATGAGTGTGAGACCCCCCTGGTCATTCAATGTTTATAAAATTTAATTAAATTATAGACTCTGTATATATGAAGGTTGTATTAGAAGGATTTCCCAGAATATTGTTATATTCGATATCTATGGAGGGCTTATATTGTCACTTTTCAGTTAAAAGTTATCAAAATTTTAGGACAAAGGGCACAGTGCAATGGTGATAGCCCCCTGATCGTTCAATCTGCCTAATATTAAGCAGACATCTAGTCAATAGGTAGATACAAACGTGACTAAAAGGAATTTGGGTACACTTCCGGTCTTTCATGTTTACGGAGCGCCCAAAGTGCCAGTTGGATATTCAAAATATACAGTGAAAACCTACCTGAGACCGCTTAAATGAGTGTGAGACCCCCCTGGTCATTCAATGTTTATAAAATTTAATTAAATTATAGACTCTGTATATATGAAGGTTGTATTAGAAGGATTTCCCAGAATATTGTTATATTCGATATCTATGGAGGGCTTATATTGTCACTTTTCAGTTAAAAATTATCAAAATTTTAGGACAAAGGGCACAGTGCAATGGTGATAGCCCCCTGATCGTTCAATCTGCCTAATATTAAGCAGACATCTAGTCAATAGGTAGATACAAACGTGACTAAAAGGAATTTGGGTACACTTCCGGTCTTTCATGTTTACGGAGCGCCCAAAGTGCCAGTTGGATATTCAAAATATACAGTGAAAACCTACCTGAGACCGCTTAAATGAGTGTGAGACCCCCCTGGTCATTCAATGTTTATAAAATTTAATTAAATTATAGACTCTGTATATATGAAGGTTGTATTAGAAGGATTTCCCAGAATATTGTTATATTCGATATCTATGGAGGGCTTATATTGTCACTTTTCAGTTAAAAGTTATCAAAATTTTAGGACAAAGGGCACAGTGCAATGGTGATAGCCCCCTGATCGTTCAATCTGCCTAATATTAAGCAGACATCTAGTCAATAGGTAGATACAAACGTGACTAAAAGGAATTTGGGTACACTTCCGGTCAAAAATTATCAAAATTTTAGGACAAAGGCACAGTGCAATGGTGATAGCCCCTGATCGTTCAATCTGCCTAATATTAAGCAGACATCTAGTCAATAGGTAGATACAAACGTGACTAAAAGGAATTTGGGTACACTTCCGGTCTTTCATGTTTACGGAGCGCCCAAGTGCCAGTTGGATATTCAAAATATACAGTGAAAACCTACCTGAGACCGCTTAAATGAGTGTGAGACCCCCCCTGGTCATTCAATGTTTATAAAATTTAATTAAATTATAGACTCTGTATATATGAAGGTTGTATTAGAAGGATTTCCCAGAATATTGTTATATTCGATATCTATGGAGGGCTTATATTGTCACTTTTCAGTTAAAAAGTTATCAAAATTTTAGGACAAAGGGCACAGTGCAATGGTGATAGCCCCCTGATCGTTCAATCTGCCTAATATTAAGCAGACATCTAGTCAATAGGTAGATACAAACGTGACTTAAAAGGAATTTGGGTACACTTCCGGTCTTTCATGTTTACGGAGCGCCAAAGTGCCAGTTGGATATTCAAAAATAAATGAAACCTACTGAGACCCTTAAATGAGTGTGAGACCCCCCTGGTCATTAATGTTTATAAAATTTAATTAAATTATAGCTCTGTATATATGAAGGTTGTATAAAGGATTTCCCAAATATGTTATATCGATACTATGAGGGTAATTGTCAACTTTTCAGTAAAAATTCAATAATGTTAGGACAAAGGGCACAGTGCAATGGTGATAGCCCCTGACGTTCAATCGCTAATATAACAACATCAGTCAATAGTTAGATACAAACGTGACTAAGGAATTTGGGTAACTTCCGGTCTTCATGTTTACGAGCCCAAAGCCATTGGTATTCAAAATATAAGTAAAACCTACCTGAGACCGTTAAATGAGTGTAGACCACTGGTCATTCAATGTTTATAAAATTTAATTAAATTATAGACTCTGTATAAGAAGTTGTATTAGAAGGATTTCCCAGAATTGTATATATCGATACTATGAGGCTTAATTGTCACTTTTCAGTTAAAATTATCAAAATTTTAGGACAAAGGGCACAGTGTCAATTGATACCCTGATCGTCAACTGCCTAATATTAAGCAGACATCTAGTCATAGGTAATTAAAACGTGATAAAAGAGAATTTGTAATTCGGTTTCATGTTTACGGAGCGCAAATGCCAGTTGATATCAAATACAGTGAAACCACCTGACCTAATGAGTTGAGACCCTGTATCAATGTATAAAATTAATAATTTAGACTCTGTTTATGAAGGAAGAAGTTCAAATTTGTAATTCATATCTAGGAGGGCTATTGTCCTTTTCAGTTAAAATATAATTAGACAAAGGAAGTGAATGGGATGCCCCTATGTTCAATCTGCCTAATATTAGCACTTATAATAGGAGATACAAGTGACTAAAGGAATTGGGTACCTTCGTCTTTCTTTTACGAGCCCCAAAGTGCCAGTGATCAAAAATACATGAAACCTCTGAGACCGCTTAAATATGTGAACCCTGACAGTTATAAAATTAATAAATTGACTCTGTATATATGAAGGTTGTATAGAAGGATTCCAAATATTGTTAATTCGATATCTATGGAGGGCTTAATGTCACTTTTCAGTTAAAATTATCAAATTAGGACAAGGGCACAGTGCAATGGTGATAGCCCTGATCTCATCTGCTAATATTAAGCAGACATCTAGTCAATAGTAGATACAACGTGACTAAAGGATTGGGTACACTTCCGGCTTTCATTTACGGAGCGCCCAAATGCAGTTGGATATCAAAATATACAGTGAAAACCTACCAGACCGCTTAAATGATGTGAGACCCCTGTCATTCAATGTTATAAAATTAATAAATTATAGACTCTGTATAATGAGGTGTTAGAAGGATTCCCAGATATTGTTATATTCGATATCTAGGAGGGCTTATTCATTTTCAGTAATACAAAATTAGGACAAGCACAGTGCAATGTGATAGCCCCTGATCGTTCAATCTGCCTAATATAAGCAACATCTATCAATGGTAGTACAAACTGACTAAAAGGAATTGGGTCACTTCGGTCTTCATGTTAGGAGCCCAAATGCCAGTTGATATCAAAATATACAGTGAACCTACTGAGACCGCTTAAATATGTGAGACCCTGTCATTCAAGTTTATAATTAATTAAATTATAGACTCTGTATATATGAAGGTTGTATTAGAAGGATTTCCCAGAATATTGTTATATTCGATATCTATGGAGGGCTTATATTGTCACTTTTCAGTTAAAAATTATCAAAATTTTAGGACAAAGGGCACAGTGCAATGGTGATAGCCCCTGATCGTTCAATCTGCCTAATATTAAGCAGACATCTAGTCAATAGGTAGATACAAACGTGACTAAAAGAATTTGGGTACACTTCCGGTCTTTCATGTTTACGGAGCGCCCAAAGTGCCAGTTGGATATTCAAAATATACAGTGAAAACCTACCTGAGACCGCTTAAATGAGTGTGAGACCCCCCTGGTCATTCAATGTTTATAAATTTAATTAAATTATAGACTCTGTATATATGAAGGTTGTATTAGAAGGATTCCCAGAATATTGTTATATTCGATATCTATGGAGGGCTTATATTGTCACTTTTCAGTTAAAATTATCAAAATTTTAGGACAAAGGGCACAGTGCAATGGTGATAGCCCCTGATCGTTCAATCTGCCTAATATTAAGCAGACATCTAGTCAATAGGTAGATACAAACGTGACTAAAAGGAATTTGGGTACACTTCCGGTCTTTCATGTTTACGGAGCGCCCAAGTGCCAGTTGGATATTCAAAATATACAGTGAAAACCTACCTGAGACCGCTTAAATGAGTGTGAGACCCCCTGGTCATTCAATGTTTATAAAATTTAATTAAATTATAGACTCTGTATATATGAAGGTTGTATTAGAAGGATTTCCAGAATATTGTTATATTCGATATCTATGGAGGGCTTATATTGTCACTTTTCAGTTAAAAATTATCAAAATTTTAGGACAAGGGCACAGTGCAATGGTGATAGCCCCTGATCGTTCAATCTGCCTAATATTAAGCAGACATCTAGTCAATAGGTAGATACAAACGTGACTAAAGGAATTGGGTACACTTCCGGCTTCATGTTACGAGCCCCAAAGTGCCAGTTGGTATTCAAAATATACAGTGAAAACCTACCTGAACCGCTTAAATGGTGTAGACCCCTGTCATTCATGTTTATAAATTTAATTAAATTAAGACTCTGTATATATGAAGGTTGTATTAGAAGGATTTCCAGAATATTGTTTATTCGATATCTGGGGGCTTATTGTCACTTTCAGTAAAATTATCAAATTTTAGACAAAGGCAAGTGCATGGTGATGCCCCTGATCGTTCAATCTGCCTAATATAAGCAGACATCTGTCAATAGGTAGATACAAACTGACTAAAAGGAATTTGGGTACATCCGTCTTTCAGTTTACGGAGCGCCAAAGTGCCAGTTGATATTCAAAATATACAGTGAAACCTACCTGAGACCGCTTAAATGAGTGTGAGACCCCCCTGGTCATTCAATGTTTATAAAATTTAATTAAATTATAGACTCTGATATATGAAGGTTGTATTAGAAGATTTCCAGATTTGTTATATTCGATATCTATGAGGCTTTTTGTCACTTTTCAGTTAAAATTATCAAAATTTTAGGACAAAGGGCACAGTGCAATGGTGATAGCCCCTGATCGTTCAATCTGCCTAATATTAAGCAGACATCTAGTCAATAGGTAGTACAACAAGATTTGGGTACTTCGGTCTTCATGTTACGGGCGCCAAGTGCATTGATATTCAATTACGTAAACCACCGAACGCTAATAGTGGAGACCCGGCATTCAAGTTTATAATTTAATAATTATAACTCGTTAAGAGTTTATTAGAAGGATTTCCAGAATATTGTTTATCGATATTATAGGCTTATATTGTCCTTCGTTAATATCAAAATAGACAAAGCACGTGCAGGTGAACCCGACGTCATCTCTAATATTACACATTATCATAGATAAACGTGACAAAAGAATTTGTACACTTCGTTCATGTTACGGACGCCAGTCCATTGGATATCAATATCAGTGAAAACCTCTGACCCCCTGGTCATTCAATTTATAAAATTTAATTAAATTATAGACTCTGTATAATGAAGGTTGATTAGAAGGATTTCCCAGAAATTGTTATATTCGATATCTATGGAGGCTTATATTGTCATTTTCAGTTAAAATTATCAATTAGGACAAAGGGACAGTGCAATGTGATAGCCCCCTGATCGTTCATCTGCCTAATTTAACAGACATCTAGCAATAGGTATACAAACGTGACAAAAGGAATTTGGTACACTTCGGTCTTCATGTTTACGGGCGCCAAAGTGCCAGTTGGATATTCAAAATATACAGTGAAAACCTACCTGAGACCGCTAATGGTGTGAGACCCCGTCTTCATGTTTATAATTATTAAATTATAGCTCTTATATAAGGTTGTATTAGAAGGATTTCCAATATTGTTTATTCGATATCTTGAGGGCTTATATTTCACTTTTCAGTTAAAAATTATCAAAATTTAGGACAAGGGCACAGTGCAATGGGATAGCCGATGTTCAATTGCCTATATTAACAGACATTAGTCAATAGGTAGAACAAACGTGCAAAAGGAATTTGGGTACACTTCGGCTTTCATGTTACGGAGCGCCCAGTGCCAGTTGGATATTAAATATACATGAAACTACCTGAGACGCTAAGGTGTGAGACCCCTGGATTCATTTAAATTTATTAAATAAGATTGATAGAGTTGTATAGAGATTTCCCAATATTGTTATTGATATTAGGGCTTATATCACTTTTCAGTAAATTACAATTTAGACAAGGCACATGCATGGAAGCCCTGATCGTCAATCTGCCTAATATTAAGCAACATAGTCATGTAGAACAAACGTATAAAAGAATTGGTACACTTCGGTTTCATGTTTGACGCCCAAGTGCCAGTTATTCAAAATATACAGTGAAACCACGAGACGTTAAATGAGTGGGACCCCCCTGGCATAATGTTTATAATTTAATATATAGCTCTGTATTATGAATTTTAGAAGATTCCAGAATATTGTTATATTCGATATCTATGAGGGCTTTATTGTCACTTTTCAGTTAAAATTATCAAAATTTAGGACAAAGGGCACAGTGCAATGGTGAAGCCCCCTGATCGTTCAATCTCCTAATATAAGCAGACATCTAGTCAATAGGTAGATACAAACGTGACTAAAAGGAATTTGGGTACACTTCCGGTCTTTCATGTTTACGGAGCGCCCAAAGTGCCAGTTGGATATTCAAAATATACAGTGAAAACCTACCTGAGACCGCTTAAATGAGTGTGAGACCCCCTGGTCATTCAATGTTTATAAAATTTAATTAAATTATAGACTCTGTATATATGAAGGTTGTATTAGAAGGATTTCCCAGAATATTGTTATATTCGATATCTATGGAGGGCTTATATTGTCACTTTTCAGTTAAAAATTATCAGAATTTCAGGACAAAGGGCACAGGGCAATGGTGATAGCCCCCTGATCGTTCAATCTGCCTAATATTAAGCAGACATCTAGTCAATAGGTAGATACAAACGTGACTAAAAGGAATTTGGGTACACTTCCTGTCTTTCATGTTTACGGAGCGCCCAAAGTGCCAGTTGGATATTCAAAATATACAGTGAAAACCTACCTGAGACCGCTTAAATGAGTGTGAGACCCCCCTGGTCTTTCAATGTCCATAAAATTGAATAAAATCATAGACTCTGTTTATATAAAGGTTGTATTAGAAGGATTTCCGAGAATATTGTCATATTCGATATCTATGGAGGGCTTATATTGTCACTTTTCAGCTTAAAATTATCAAAATTTTAGGACAAAGGGCGCAGGGCTATTGCGATAGCCCCTGATCTTTCATATGCCTAATATTAAGCAGACATTTAGTCAACAGGTAGATACAAACGTGACGAAAAGGAATTTGGGTACACTTCCTGTCTTTCGTGTTTACGGAGCGCCCAAAGTGCCAGTTGGATATTCAAAATATATAGTGAAAACCTACCTAAGACTGTTTAAATGAGGGTGAGACTCCCCTGGTCTTTCAATGTCCATAAAATTGAATAAAATCATAGACTCTGTATATATAAAGGTTGTATTAGAAGGATTTCCCAGAATATTGTCATATTCGAAATCTATGGAGGGCTTATGTTGTCACTTTTCAGCTAAAAATTCTCAAAATTTTAGGACAAAGGGCACAGGGCTATGGCGATAGCCCCCTGATCTCTCAATCTGCCAAATATTAAGCAGACATATAGTTAATAGGTAGGCAAAAATTATAACCTTATGTTGGAAGGAGGCAACTGTCCCCAATTGGGATTGTGAGAGATTTAACAAGCAGCTGACCACCGTCTTGGCCAAGAGAGAGACCAATTGAGCTCTGCAAATTGTGAGCTTTGGGATGAAAAAAACAGGCGCACCGGGTATGATTACCACGAATTTTATACTTTTTGAAAACCCATTGAATTGGGGATACTAGTAGTTGTTTTGGGTGACCTAAAATGATTTTATTTTGGATTGTTAGGATAAAGACATGGATCCAATAGCTTAAAATAGCTGGAATTAGTTGTTGAAAAAGTTAATGCACTGAGAGGTATTGCCAAAATGAACCACCTCCGATGGTACTCTCGGATGAGGAAGGATCAGTTGGTTCAGTTGATCGAAACGAAGATCAACATTATTTGAGCTTTGTCCCAAACCTATACGAGGAAGGATATTATCACCCAGGCAAAAAAGGATGAGTTGATAGGGGTTGGCAGGATGTCGAAAGATCAACTACTGGAGAAGTTACAAGAAAATTCAGAGAAGATAGGAAAGCCATTGGGGATAAAATTGAGGTACATCCACCATTTGTCCACTGAAGAAGGTATTTTTAAAACTACTTGAAAAATGACCCCATTATTGACATGGATGTGACGACCTACCTTGAGGTCTCTCGGATGTCAAGGGAGGAACTTATAGACGATTGTGCATTGAAAGGATAAAAAGGATCAAAAAGTCAATGTAATGCTGCACAGTGAAAATTAACCAAACAGGTAAGATTGATGATGAGAACGAGGGATACTTTCACTCGGGAAACCAGATTTTCACCTTAACCCCGGACTTGCTTGAAACCTAGGTCTTGAGGAGATGGGTGAAAAGATCGGAGAAAAGATTGCACAGTGGACCTCTGAAAAAAGGGCTGGACATCGAAGGCAATTGTAAAACTTCAAGTCAATATTAACAAACACCGACCGCTGGGTGAGTCCTAGTACATTGATTAGCCGGTGTGGATCAAAGCCAAGAAGACTGTAATTAATGTGAAAAATAGGCAGAAAAAAAGGTAGACCCAAAACAAACGGACAAGGTTACACAGAGCTCAATCTTGTTAGCCTTAAAGATATTAATGAATTTGAGAAGGCCAATTCCACCCTGGCGGTTACTGTATCTAGAATAGATGATAGTGAAGTATACCCGCTGAACATTTTAAACGTTGGTAAACAGCGGGAGAGAGAACTCAACTTATTGCTGATCGAAGGCTACAGGTGCTCGAAACACTTTTATAGCAAGAAAGTCCTGGAGACCAACAAAGAGTGTTGCGTCAACCTTTAGGCAGTCAAGATCGAGCTGCCTTAAAAGGGAAATACCAGCTGACCTTTGTCAACAACACCCATTCGATGAGAGTCTCTTTCGTGGTGTACGCGGACTTTGAGTGCTTTAATTTACCGATAAGGTTGAAAATAAAAACGATAAGGTAGAAATACACAGTTAGAAGTTTAGTTACGCATTATGGACATGGTGAATTTTTTTAATATGAAAGTTTTTGTACAATAAAATAGATTTTTAGATAATTGAAGAATAATATAGCCTTCATAGTGGGGTTATATGAACATTTAGATTGTTTTTAGCATGTTTTATATGGCATTTACCTGTTTGACAGTCCGTATTTTCCTATTCATACCACCCATAGGTCCATAAATTATTGTAGTGTTTATCAACAAAGATTTATCGCTCGATCTTCTCAATTCAATTTTATTGAAAAACGAGCAGAAATGCATGTATTTTTTTATTTTTTTTTACCTTTCGATAAATTTTTGCCTATGGTTTCAGGAAAGGTATCACTGTTCAAACCAACGCTTAGGGACGTTAAAAACAAACGTTTAGAGGTGTTCAAATCATCGCCTAGGGGAGTTCACGTCAACGCTGTAAATAAATAAAGTTTATAAAGATTACAGACCCTAAACAGTGTGAGGCGCTCGCCAGGGAGTTGCAAGAGATCAAGCGAAAGATTTAAGCCAGTAACATGCAGCATCGCCTCGAGAAGATTGAACTCAACCCGGACCTTTCCAAGGTGTTGAGCATGTGGTTGAGGCTCTGCGAAAGGCAGTTTCACCGATCACCAAAACGATCGTATACCTTCCTGCAGCAGTGACAGCCATCCCTCCTACACCGCCCAAGTTTGACTACCCACTACCCATAGCACCACCTACAGACATCATCCTCGGTCCTCGAGCACAGCAGTATTTGCAGATCAGTAACAATCCTTCCGCCGACCACACCTGAAACCGATGGTATCTTCATCGGAAGCTAACCAGCATGCAGTTACTTCTGACGGCGATGATATTTTCGTGGATGGTGTAAGGTACAAAGGAACCCTTGACCTCTGGAACTCATGGTGAAAAAAAAACCAGAATCGTTCGAGCCCGAAGTTTTTAAGACCTTGTCGACTATGCAGAGATCCTGAACAGTTCCGGTGCCATGTATCAAGGCAGTTAAACCTCTCGAGAACCCAAAGGCAATAAAGAAGAGGGTGTCGCACATCCAAAGCAAGATGAGCAATGTAGCGGATTTCAAACTTTATTTCTACCCTCCGACTTTGACCAGCTCCTATATCGCTTGGATCTGTGCAACGCTGCCTACAGTGCTGGAAACAATGGTGTGCGCAACGCAATTGTAGTGAAGAAAGGTGAACACATCAGTATCAAGGAATATAAGCAACTCCATCGTAATATCATGAGTTAAGAAAGGTTTTGCTCGAAAGTATGCATACGGTGGTAGAAGTTTGTTTGACACTATCTGCGTTATCTATCGCTGGTCGCATGTTCACCTCCTTTGCTGCCAAGACCTTGGAAAGTAAGGCTATGAGCGCTGCTTCCAATGCAGCAATGATAGGAGTTAAAAAGGTGGTAGTCAAAGTCGTCGACCATGTCGTTGACAAAGTGACCCGCCCTTGAAAACCCAGTGTCCAACGCAGCAAACCCAATCAACAGCTAATTGTTAAACGCAGTAAGCCCCACAACCAAACCCAGTAAAGCAACCTCATCTCTGGTCGTGGCATCGCTATCATCCACAACTTCCTCCAACGCTATAGATAAATACATAATGTCTGACATCCTTACAATCACAGAAGTGTTGACCTTCGAAGAAAGTCTTCAAAAATATAAATACCAAGTTCACGTATTCGAACCTTGAGCCGGCGCCCAACTAACCAACTCTGGAGCGGAGACCCGAATCAACATCGAAACGCAGGACCTGTTCCTCCACCAAACCGAGCGTTATCTCTTGGTAGGAGGGCGACTTCAAAAGCACGACGGCACTCCATATGCAGACGTTGATCTCATTCACAATGGTATCATGTATCTCTTCAAAACTATCTGTTATCGACTCTCCGGCCAGCAAATTGAACACATTATCGACCCCGGCATCGCCACCACTATGCTGGGAATGTTAACCTACCCCGACGACTTCTCAAAATCGCTGGGTCCCAACTGTGGCATAAGGATTCTTCCACCGATGCCGAGACTGAGAACACTGGATTTGCTGCCTGCCATGGATTCATTATCACCAAGACCACCAACAAAGGATCATACTCGTTTGCCATCCCCCTAAAACATATTTTGGGATGATTACAACAAAATATTGTACAGGCACAAACTCCCACTCGTTCGCAATTCAGATGCAAATGTCATTCTTAGGGCAGCCGCCGTCGATAACGTGGCAAAAATAATCCTGATTTAAATCTCTTGGTTCCTCCCTCACGTCACTCCTGCAGACGAAAGCAAGATGCAACTGTACAAAACCATCCAGAATAAATCCAAGATCCACTGTGGATTTTGCATGAGACATCCCCAAGCCTCACAGTTTAAGTGCTGCCTAGCTGCCAATAGTGGTCGCGAAAAGCCTAGATATATCACCATTGCCTTCCAAACCGACAGAGATAATGACAAAATCCATAATGCTTCCGTGTTCGATCACTGCTCAGTCGTCCACTTTAATGCCGGTTTCTCACAAAACAAGGTTGCCATAGTGTTCAAGAAGGCTGTAGACTTCAGAAAGAAATTCTACAACATTGACACCCTCCTCAGTAACGGTGGCGTCAACCCCTCTGGTTTCATTGATTTATAGCCGCTGTTTGTCATCGATGTAAGTCATCAGTCCGAGTGGACATCCAGATTCGAGCGGAATTCGAGCGTTATGTTCCCGCCAACACCGAAGAATTTGCACTTGCAATGTCCTTCAGTTCGAATCGAACGGTCAGGAGTTGAACGTCGTGTTTTAATAAATAAACGGACACCATACTGTTGAAAAAATCGTCAACAACACAGACCCAAACCAAGGGTTTTCCATTCTTGTCTCTGGAAACGATAGTCGCATTCTTACCTGGTTTGACCCCCTTACCTAACTACAATTTAAGGAATCGAACACCATATTGGGATTTAAGCGACATCTCTACACATTTGATCGGGCAACAGACGGTTACAAAGAGGGTGAATACATTGTTAGCATCAGAAGCATCAACAGCATCCTGGTGAACAGTAGCATCATCAATGGAAGCTACGTACACGTCACCCAACAGTCCACTATCTACAGCTTTTCCCCCGCAATTGATCCCGGGATAAAGATCATTCAAAAGCCAAAAAGCATGGTGTACTTACCCGTGACCTTGAGAACCATCAATCGCATGCAGACATACCTCACCGATCAAAACGGCGATCCTATCAATCTCCGCAGTGAAAATCTCACCATCCGCTTCCATTTTCGCGAGGTATGCATAAATAGTCTATCAAAATACGGTTTGAACTTGATAAAAGGTCAAACTAATAAATTACAGAAAGCAGTCAAAAACGGGGTGGTTGTGTAAGCTGTGTGAAGGTGCGTGGTATTGGTCTGTATATCTTCCCCCGCCAAGCTAACTTCAACCTATGGTGACGGTTTGTACTTGAAACAACTCGATTCTACTAGGGTTCTGGTTTGATCTGATCTGGATCAAACAGTCCGTTCAAGAACATCCCCCTTTTAATACAATCTTTATATATATATAGAATCTATGATTTGGTTGAATTTTATGGACATTGAAAGACCCGGGGGTCTCAACCTCATTTAAGCGGTCTCGGTAGGTTTTCGCTATATATTTTGAATATCCAACTGGCACTTTGGGCGCTCCGTAAACATAGAAGACAGGAAGTGTACCCAAAATCCTTTTAGTCACGTTTGTATCTACCTATTGACTAAATGTCTGTCAAATATTAGAAAGATTGAGAGATCAGGGGCTCTCACCATTACCCTGTGCCCTTTGTCCTAAAATTTTGACATTTTTCGACTGAAAAGTGACAATCTTAGCCCTCCGTAGATATGGAAGATGACGATATTCTGGTAAATCCATCTAATACAACCTTTATATATACAGAGTCAATGATTTGGTTGAATTTTATGGACATTGAAAGACCCGGGGGGTCTCAACCTCATTTAAGCGGTCTCGGGTAGGTTTTCGCTATATATTTTGAATATCCAACTGGCACTTTGGGCGCTCCGTAAACATAGAAGACAGGAAGTGTACCCAAATTCCTTTTAGTCACGTTTGTATTTACCTATTGACTAAATGTCTGTCAAATATTAGAAAGATTGAGAGATCAGGGGGCTCTCACCATTACCCTGTGCCTTTTGTCCTAAAATTTTGACATTTTTCGACTGAAAAATGACAATCTTAGCCCTCCGTAGATATGGAAGATGACGTTATTCTGGTAAATCCATCTAATACAACCTTTATATATACAGAGTCAATGATTTGATTGAATTTTATGGACATTGAAAGACCCGGGGGTCTCAACCTCATTTAAGCGGTCTCGGGTAGGTTTTCGCTATATAATTTGAATATCCAACTGGCACTTTGGGCGCTCCGTAAACATAGAAGACAGGAAGTGTACCCAAATTTCTTTTAGTCACGTTTGTATCTACCTATTGACTAAATGTCTGTCAAATATTAGAAAGATTGAGAGATCAGGGGGCTCTCACCATTACCCTGTGCCCTTTGTCCTAAAATTTTGACATTTTTCGACTGAAAAGTGACAATCTTAGCCCTCCGTAGGTATGGAAGATGACATTATTCTGGTAAATCCATATAATACAACCTTTATATATACAGAGTCAATGATTTGGTTCAATTTTATCGACATTGAAAGACCCGGGGGGTCTCAACCTCATTTAAAGCGGTCTCGGGTAGGTTTTCGCTATATATTTTGAATATCCAACTGGCATTTTGGGCGCTCCGTAAACATAGAAGACAGGAAGTGTACCCAAATTCCTTTTAGTCACGTTTGTATCTACCTATTGACTAAATGTCTGTCAAATATTAGAAAGATTGAGAGATCAGGGGGCTCTCACCATTACCCTGTGCCCTTTGTCCTAAAATTTTGACATTTTTCGACTGAATAGTGACAATCTTAGCCCTCCGTAGATATGGAAGATGACGTTATTCTGGTAAATCCATCTAATACAACCTTTATATATACAGAGTCAATGATTTGGTTGAATTTTATGGACATTCAAAGACCCGGGGGTCTCAACCTCATTTAAGCGGTCTCGGGTAGGTTTTCGCTATATATTTTGAATATCCAACTGGAACTTTGGGCGCTCCGTAAACATAGAAGACAGGAAGTGTACCCAAATTCCTTTTAGTCACGTTTGTATCTACCTATTGACTAAATGTCTGTCAAATATTAGAAAGATTGAGAGATCAGGGGGCTCCTCACCATTACCCTGTGCCTTTTGTCCTAAAATTTGACATTTTTCGACTGAAAAGTGACAATCTTAGCCCTCCGTAGATATGGAAGATGACGTTATTCTGGTAAATCCATCTAATACAACCTTTATATATACAGAGTCAATGATTTGATTGAATTTTATGGACATTGAAAGACCCGGGGGTCTCAACCTCATTTAAGCGGTCTCGGGTAGGTTTTCGCTATATAATTTGAATATCCAACTGGCACTTTGGGCGCTCCGTAAACATAGAAGACAGGAAGTGTACCCAAATTTCTTTTAGTCACGTTTGTATCTACCTATTGACTAAATGTCTGTCAAATATTGAAAGATTGAGAGATCAGGGGCTCTCACCATTACCCTGTGCCCTTTGTCCTAAAATTTTGACATTTTTTCGACTGAAAAGTGACAATCTTAGCCCTCCGTAGATATGGAAGATGACGTTATTCTGGTAAATCCATATAATACAACCTTTACATATACAGAGTCAATGATTTGGTTCAATTTTATCGACATTGAAAGACCCGGGGGTCTCAACCTCATTTAAGCGGTCTCGGGTAGGTTTTCGCTATATATTTTGAATATCCAACTGGAACTTTGGGCGCTCCGTAAACATAGAAGACAGGAAGTGGGACCCAAATTCCTTTTAGTCACGTTTGTATCTACCTATTGACTAAATGTCTGTCAAATATTAGAAAGATTGAGAGATCAGGGGGCTCTCACCATTACCCTGTGCCTTTTGTCCTAAAATTTTGACATTTTTCGACTGAAAAGTGACAATCTTAGCCCTCCGTAGATATGGAAGATGACGTTATTCTGGTAAATCCATCTAATACAACCTTTATATATACAGAGTCAATGATTTGATTGAATTTTATGGACATTGAAAGACCCGGGGGTCTCAACCTCATTTAAGCGGTCTCGGGTAGGTTTTCGCTATATAATTGAATATCCAACTGGCACTTTGGGCGCTCCGTAAACATAGAAGACAGGAAGTGTACCCAAATTTCTTTTAGTCACGTTTGTATCTACCTATTGACTAAATGTCTGTCAAATATTAGAAAGATTGAGAGATCAGGGGGCTCTCACCATTACCCTGTGCCCTTTGTCCTAAAATTTTGACATTTTTCGACTGAAAAGTGACAATCTTAGCCCTCCGTAGATATGGAAGATGACGTTATTCTGGTAAATCCATATAATACAACCTTTACATATACAGAGTCAATGATTTGGTTCAATTTATCGACATTGAAAGACCCGGGGGGTCTCAACCTCATTTAAGCGGTCTCGGGTAGGTTTTCGCTATATATTTTGAATATCCAACTGGCATTTTGGGCGCTCCGTAAACATAGAAGACAGGAAGTGTACCCAAATTCCTTTTAGTCACGTTTGTATCTACCTATTGACTAAATGTCTGTCAAATATTAGAAAGATTGAGAGATCAGGGGGCTCTCACCATTACCCTGTGCCCTTTGTCCTAAAATTTTGACATTTTTCGACTGAATAGTGACAATCTTAGCCCTCCGTAGATATGGAAGATGACGTTATTCTGGTAAATCCATCTAATACAACCTTTATATATACAGAGTCAATGATTTGGTTGAATTTTATGGACATTGAAAGACCCGGGAGGTCTCAACCTCATTTAAGCGGTCTCGGGTAGGTTTTCGCTATATATTTTGAATATCCAACTGGCACTTGGGCGCTCCGTAAACATAGAAGACAGGAAGTGTACCCAAATTCCTTTAAGTCACGTTTGTATCTACCTATTGACTAAATGTCTGTCAAATATTAGAAAGATTGAGAGATCAGGGGCTCTCACCATTACCCTGTGCCCTTTGTCCTAAAATTTTGACATTTTTCGACTGAAAAGTGACAATCTTAGCCTCCGTAGATATGGAAGATGACGTTATTCTGGTAAACCCATCTAATACAACCTTTATATATACAGAGTCAATGATTTGGTTGAATTTTATGGACATTGAAAGACCCGGGGGTCTCAACCTCATTTAAGCGGTCTCGGGTAGGTTTTCGCTATATATTTTGAATATCCAACTGGAACTTTGGGCGCTCCGTAAACATAGAAGACAGGAAGTGTACCCAAATTCCTTTTAGTCACGTTTGTATCTACCTATTGACTAAATGTCTGTCAAATATTAGAAAGATTGAGAGATCAGGGGGCTCTCACCATTACCCTGTGCCCTTTGTCCTAAAATTTTGACATTTTTCGACTGAAAAGTGACAATCTTAGCCCTCCGTAGATATGGAAGATGACGTTATTCTGGTAAATCCATCTAATACAACCTTTATATATACAGAGTCAATGATTTGGTTGAATTTTATGGACATTGAAAGACCCGGGGGGTCTCAACCTCATTTAAGCGGTCTCGGTAGGTTTTCGCTATATATTTTGAATATCCAACTGGCACTTTGGGCGCTCCGTAAACATAGAAGACAGGAAGTGTACCCAAATTCCTTTTAGTCACGTTTGTATCTACCTATTGACTAAATGTCTGTCAAATATTAGAAAGATTGAGAGATCAGGGGGCTCTCAACCATTACCCTGTGCCCTTGTCCTAAAATTTTGACATTTTTCGACTGAAAAGTGACAATCTTAGCCCTCCGTAATATGGAAGATGACGTTATTCTGGTAAATCCATATAATACAACCTTTATATATACAGAGTCAATGATTTGGTTGAATTTTATCGACATTGAAAGACCCGGGGGTCTCAACCTCATTTAAGCGGTCTCGGGTAGGTTTTCGCTATATATTTTGAATATCCAACTGGCATTTTGGGCGCTCCGTAAACATAGAAGACAGGAAGTGTACCCAAATTCCTTTTAGTCACGTTTGTATCTACCTATTGACTAAATGTCTGTCAAATATTAGAAAGATTGAGAGATCAGGGGCTCTCACCATTACCCTGTGCCCTTTGTCCTAAAATTTTGACATTTTTCGACTGAAAAGTGACAATCTTAGTCCTCCGTAGATATGGAAGATGACGTTATTCTGGTAAATCCATCTAATACAACCTTTATATATACAGAGTCAAAGATTTGGTAGAATTTTATGGACATTGAAAGACCGGGGTGTCTCAACCTCATTTAAGCGGTCTCGGGTAGGTTTTCGCTATATATTTTGAATATCCAACTGGCACTTTGGGCGCTCTGTAAACATAAAGACAGGAAGTGTACCCAAATTCCTTTTAGTCAGTTTGTATCTACCATTGACTAAATGTCTGTCAATATTAGAAAGATTGAGAGTCGGGGCTCTCACCATTACCCTGTGCCCTTTGTCCTAAAATTTTGACATTTTTCGACTGAAAAGTGACAATCTTAGCCTCCGTAGATATGGAAGATGACGTATTCTGTTAAACCCATCTAATACACCTTATATATACAGAGTCAATGATTTGGTTGAATTTTATGGACATTGAAAGACCCGGGGGTCTCAACCTCATTTAAGCGGTCTTGGGTAGGTTTTCGCTATATATTTTGAATATCCAACTGGAAATTTGGGCGCTCCGTAAACATAGAAGACAGGAAGTGTACCCAAATTCCTTTTAGTCACGTTTGTATCTACCTATTGACTAAATGTCTGTCAAATATTAGAAAGATTGAGAGATCAGGGGGCTCTCACCTTTACCCTGTGCCCTTTGTCCTAAAATTTTGACATTTTTCGACTGAAAAGTGACAATCTTAGCCCTCCGTAGATATGGAAGATGACGTTATTCTGGTAAATCCATCTAATACAACTTTTATATATACAGAGTCAATGATTTGGTTGAATTTTATGGACATTGAACGACCCGGGGGGTCTCAACCTCATTTAAGCGGTCTCGGGTAGGTTTTCGCTATATATTTGAATATCCAACTGGCACTTTGGGCGCTCCGTAAACATAGAAGACAAGAAGTGTACCCAAATTCCTTTTAGTCACGTTTGTATCTACCTATTGACTAAATGTCTGTCAAATATTAGAAAGATTGAGAGATCAAGGGGCTCTCACCATTACCCTGTGCCTTTGTCCTAAAATTTTGACATTTTTCGACTGAAAAGTGACAATCTTAGCCCTCCGTAGATATGGAAGATGACGTTATTCTGGTAAATCCATCTAATACAACCTTTATATATACAGAGTCAATGATTTGGTTGAATTTTATGGACATTGAAAGACCCGGGGGGTCTCAACCTCATTTAAGCGGTCTCGGGTAGGTTTTCGCTATATATTTTGAATATCCAACTGGCACTTTGGGCGCTCCGTAAACATAGAAGACAGGAAGTGTACCCAAATTCCTTTTAGTCACGTTTGTATCTACCTATTGACTAAATGTCTGTCAAATATTAGAAAGAAGATTGAGAGATCAGGGGGCTCTCGCCATTACCCTGTGCCCTTTGTCCTAAAATTTTGACATTTTTCGACTGAAAAGTGACAATCTTAGCCCTCCGTAGATATGGAAGATGACGTTATTCTGGTAAATCCATCTAATACAACCTTTATATATACAGAGTCAATGATTTGGTTGAATTTTATGGACATTGAAAGACCCGGGGGGTCTCAACCTCATTTAAGCGGTCTCGGGTAGGTTTTCGCTATATATTTTGAATATCCAACTGGCACTTTGGGCGCTCCGTAAACATAGAAGACAGGAAGTGTACCCAAATTCCTTTTAGTCACGTTTGTATCTACCTATTGACTAAATGTCTGTCAAATATTAGAAAGATTGAGAGATCAGGGGGCTCTCACCATTACCCTGTGCCCTTTGTCCTAAAATTTTGACATTTTTCGACTGAAAAGTGACAATCTTAGCCCTCCGTAGATATGGAAGATGACGTTATTCTGGTAAATCCATCTAATACAACCTTTATATATACAGAGTCAATGATTTGGTTGAATTTTATGGACATTGAAAGACCCGGGGAGTCTCAACCTCATTTAAGCGGTCTCGGGTAGGTTTTCGCTATATATTTTGAATATCCAACTGGCACTTTGGGCGCTCCGTAAACATAGAAGACAGGAAGTGTACCCAAATTCCTTTTAGTCACGTTTGTATCTTCCTTTTGACTAAATGTCTGTCAAATATTAGAAAGATTGAGAGATCAGGGGGCTCTCACCGTTACCCTGTGCCCTTTGTCCTAAAATTTTGACATTTTTCGAATGATTTGTTTTTGTTTTTTTGGTTTTCCATATATATTTCTATTGATAGTTATAAATATTTCTAGAGTTATGGGTTTTTCTTTTTGTCTTAAGAAATATTACACTGTGTCTAAACAACACCGGCAGAATTTAATCGGACTCGATGGTATCTAACATCCGGCACAATGACGGAACATCAATAGACAGAAGAAAGATAGGTTTCTCCTTATTTTCTTATTTTTTTAATGATATCGAAGAATATATATATACATAAACAACTATTTTCTATTGTGATATGCAATATTTTCTACAACCGTTCTATATTAACGGAGAAATAAGTCAAAATGCATGTCAAAATGACGAATTGAGTGAACCTTGCCTCGAAATTGTTTAATTTCTCATTAAATTGTTCACATTGTACGGAAAGAAAGGTACGGGAAGATAGATACTGACACAGAGATTGCAAAACTAGTCATTATGAGCATCTCAATACTTGTATTTATGTGTATGGAACGAAAGAAATAGGTCATGTCAAATAAAAATACACCGGTTTCGTCATTGTTGTTTACTACACAACACCCGGTTTCGTCTATATATATCACCCGGTTTTTTATATTTTTTTAAATTCAAATATTTATTGTCATATAAACTCTGAACAATAAGTTTGTGACAAATAATATAAACATACACAAAATACATTTAACAAACAAAACCATGAAAACAAAAAAAGCAAAAAAGCAAAACAATCTATCTATATGATATATAAATATATTTTATAAATAAATCAAGAGTCCCCTGTCCTCAGTTCTAATGCCTGTTTAAAATAGGACCCTAAGCTTTCTACTTCTTTTGAGGTTGATGGACAAAGAAGATATTTAATTTTTTCATTTTCTTGCCAGGACATAAAATCTGGCATATGTTTAATTACATTTCCTATAAAGTTATCTCTTAGTTTAGCAATTTTTTTGCAGTATAAAATAAAATGGGTTTCATCCTCCATTGTATTACAGGATGTGCATAGTCTTTTTTCTCTAGGTATTTTTGAATGTCTTCCTTTTTCTATCATTAAATTATGATCGCTAATTCTCATTTTTGTTATGTTCCTTCTCTTTTCAAAAGATTTACAGTTTAAGTAGTTTTTCATTTCTAAATTTTGCTTTAAACTTTTATATAAATACAATTTACTTTTTTTATCTATTTTTTCAAATTTTTGTTCAAACATATTTGTGTAGAAATTTAAGAATTGATGTTTTAAGGTTTTTTTTAACAACTTTGAGTAATTTTTTCTTTTGTTTTCCTCAAGAATGGATGCGTCCATATTTACCTCTTTCAAAATATTTTTAACATATGTAAACCAGGTATAGCAACCTGAATTATCTAAACTTTTAGAAAGTAAAAAGGATTCGTATAATAATGGATTAATTTCAGAATTTAGTAATCTTGATAAGTAAAGTATACTTTGAGTTTTTATATGCAACTCGAGTGGGTATCTCCCTAGCTCTGTTCTCACAGCTATGTTTGATGAAGATTTTCTTGTTCCGAGGATATATTTACAGAAAGACAAATGTAATTTTTCTAAACTTGATTTATCAGTAAAATTAAGGGGGTCTATATTTGTTTTGGAAATATTTGCACGTTTTTCTGCTCTAAATTTTGTAACATAAGTATCCATATAAGTTATTTCTAAACCAACAATTAATGAAAAGCAACGTTAACACGGATCTGAACATTGTCTTTCGAAAGAAATTAAATATATATGTATTATAAAGTAAACTTGGCGTGTTTACATTTATTTACATAGGTAATTATAGTACTACACATTTTCCTAATGAAAGTCGTATCCGTTATTTCACTGATCTTCAAACTAATTTTAAATGGAATATAAATACTCAATAGCAAACACTGATACCTAATTATTTTTTTAACATTAACATTATGATATTTTTTTTATATAGGTTTTGAGATACATCGCAGTATGTGACCCCCCTTTTTTTTTTTACAAAGAAAACCTAATTAACGCTTAAAAAACAAAATTTAAAACATCACCATAAAGTATGCAGAAGTTAAGATTTATATTACTAAGAAGTGTGTAATAAAAGTTTGATGCAATAATGGTAAATCATTTTGAGATATGGCGCGACATGTTAACAAAAACACACTCCTGTTTTACTTACAAAGTTCTGTAACTCAAAAAGATTTAATTTGATTTTCACTAAAAGGTTTACAAATCGTTTGACCATTTCAAGAAATAACTTTGTTAAGTTTCATGAAAACTAGATAAGCTCAAGTTACGGTGCGACATGTTTACGCTGGACATAAAGATAGACGGATAGCTAGACGGACGGACCGAATGACTGATAGATGGAGGAACGGACGGATGGAAGGACAGACGGACAGACGGGTGTATACAATAATACGTCCTGTCAAAATTGGGACGGGCGTGTAAAAACGCAAAGAAATGAAAAAAAAATCGTAATTAAAGGTCAATAAGTTTTATTAGGATATCGGCCAAGTCGATTTATTTGTATATTTGTCTGCCTTATCATTTTCCTATATAACTTTTATATATGTAAGACTCAGATCGACGTCCGGTCTCTAATCGACGTCCGTTCCTCAAATCGACGTCCAAATTTGACGTCACAATAAAATAACATTTCAAATCGACGGCCAATGTTATGCTTTTCTAATCGACGTTCATTTATAGACTTCTCTAATCGACGTCTAATTTTTAGCTTCTCTAATCAACGTCCGTTTTGGACACGGACAACCAAATTAATCTGAACTGATAGCACCTGAAACCTTTAGACCTTCAAACATATTATCTATCTAAAAAAGATTTTTTTTTTTTTTTTGATTTAATGCATACTAGAATAAGTATGTAAAGCAGGTTGGGATATCAATTTATAAATTGTAGAGATTAAATAATAATAAGAAGATGTGGTATGGTTCCCAATCTATACACAAGAAGTCAAATAAAGTGGATGTGAGCAATTATAGGCAACCGTGCGGCTTTCAACAAAAACCAATACCTCAAAGGCTGTAAAAGGCCGCGACATGAATAATGTACACAATTCAAATTAGAAAAATTGACGGTCTTATGTATAACAAAACAATTCCGAAAGAAAAAAATGGCAGACATACACCAACGACGACCACTGTACTAGAGGCACATAAAGAATATGTCGGAGTTAAACATGTGTGTGGACATAAAAGAATAATGCCAACTCCAGGTGTAAAACTCAGAAATTTGTTTAAAAATATCTTACAGAGTCCGTATTTTGATATTTTCAAACAATTGGCTCAGTGTACTTTTTTATTTTTTCTATTGACGAACTTTCAAGACTGATTAATGCTCCTATATTTCGTTTTGTTTTATTTGTCGTTCGGTTGCTTTCTACACTATTATGTAGATCGATAAACATTTAATAATATGCATTTTACCTATTTCGGGTCGAAAAAAATCTATATGGAAAGTATGAATAAATGTTTTAAAATTTAGTTGTCATAAGAACCCTACAAAATATGTACTATTTAATGATATTGGCCATCTATTAAAGACGACTATAATCAATCGGACGTCGTTTTGGCAAAACTTGACATCACATTAGACGTCGATTAGCGTATCAAAAATATTGGACGTCGATTTGATAATGTGACGTCAGATTTGGACGTCGATTTGTGAAACGGACGTCGATTTGAGGAACGGACGTCGATTAGAGGCCGGACGTCGATCTGAGTCTAACATATATATTTGAGAAAAATGTATAGAAATCGATAAAAAGAAAATTGATATTCGGCATTTATTATAATAAACATAATCCAACTCACATAATCCGATTTCCCGGGTGTCCCTGTTTTCTCATTTCTTACAATATTTTAATTCGGTATACACTTTATAAGATAAGTGGCGAATCTAGATGACGTATAGGTTGCACGCCCCGACCCCACCTTCGGTTGCCAAAACTATATTGATTCCTGTATTTAACGATTTTGTAAAGCAAAAAATAATCAAAATATTGTTCGACTCGCTACGCTCGGCGGTATGTAAAGGTTGTTCGAAATACGCCCACTTTGAAATAAACTGAATCCGTCTGTCCGTATATATTGTCAAAATATATTGACCAACGTCAGTGTACGATCATCATAACACAATGGCGACAGTATTGTGACAGACTCGTTTTTTTTTAATAATGTTAACAAAATAATTATTATTGAATTGTATCGATGACCTGAGACTATTATACTAATTTGTACATAGCAGTATAGTTACAATTAGTGATAAATAAATTTTATTTTAATGCATGGTAGTTGTAATCCTACATTCATTTTCTATGTCGATTATGCATGCATATACATTTGTCTTATTATCAACGTTTATCCTTAAGAAGATTTATTTTTAACGATGGTAGAAAAGATTACATACATGGAATGATTAGATTACTTATAAAGGTGTCCATTCTTTTGTGCGAGAAAATCACATATCAATTGTGTGTTTCGATTTTTAAGACCGTAAACTTTAATTTCAAGTTTAAACATGTTCAACATATTTTCCCATAACTCATATAGAAAACGCATATTTAGAGAGCTTTAATCTCAATATGCTGTTAAAAAAGTTCGGAATGCAAAGTAAAATTAAAATATTTGTGTTCTATAAGAGTAGGAATTTGCTTATTATTTATTTGAATCTGAGACTCATATAAATAATAAGCCGCTGTCCGGTGAACGAACTTGTTTTCGAACGACCCACAAAACTCATTTTGAACGCTGAAGTTAAATAATCAAATATAATGTAATGCGATTATGATTTTTTTTATTTGACCAAACCGGGTTATGCATTTTGAAATCTACGACGAAACCGGGTTGTATACATTGACGAAACCGGCCAGTTCCATTTTGACATGACCCATTTCTTTCGTTCCATACACAGAGTTGCAATTATTGAGATGCTCATAATAACTAAATTTGCAATCTCCGTGTCAATATCTATCTTCCCGTACCTTTCTTTCCGTACAATGTGAACAATTTAAAGAGAAATTAAACAATTTCGAGGCAAGGTTCACTCAATTCGTCATTTTGACGTGCATTTTTACTTATTTTTCCATTAATATAGAACGGTTGTAGAAAATATTGCATATCACAATAGAAAATAGTTGTATGTGTATTTATATTCTTCGATATCATAAAAAAAATAAGAAAAAAAGGAGAAACCTAGCTTTCTTCTGTCTATTAATGTTCCGTCATTGTGCCGGATGTTAGATACCATCGAGTCCGAACAAATTTTGCCGGTGTGGTTTAGACACAGTGTATTATACACAAAAGTACATCTTTGAAGTCGTTTTATTGACAAAACTCTATATTGCATATAGACAAATATGTAACATGAAAAAGGGTTTACGACGAGAAATTACGACATTTTGAAAAGGTCATTTAAACGATTTCCTACGTATTTTATCAGTCTTTTTAAATATGAAAATCATGCTTTTTATGTTATCAAGTATTTAATTTTCTTATAATTTTTTTCACTAAATTTTGAATATCAAACCGGCTGCTAGCAGCCGATTGGATATTGAATATCGAATAACGAATAACGAACCGGCTGCTAACTTCACATACATGTTAAATAACTACGTTTATTTCACATGTAAAATCATCAGTCTTTATTTAACAAGGAAATCAATGTAATAAATTTAGTAAATGTTTTGACTAGTTTGTAATTTCGAAAACCCTGGTGTGATAATTTTTCAGTAAAACAGATTTCTTTCGTTCAAATCAAATTTGTTGTTTTATACACAAGCGAATCAAACGAGTTGAGATATATAAACACCATAAGATCGTGACAAGGAAACTTCACCATCTAAACAACAGGAAATGAAAGATCATCTCTTTTATCATAAATTTTGGTATTGAGCTTACCGTTAAAAAAATATTTTTCAAGATACAGGAAATGGCAGTGTGCATTATTAGTATTTATTTAGCTTTATCGAAAGTCAGTTGGTCAGAAGAAATTTATTTAGCATACATACTGAAGTCGTCATTATTGAAAGCCAATTCATCATCCAAATATCTAAACGTGTTATTAAATTTTTTGATTTTGTTCTGATGTCTTTGCTGGTTTTGGTCATAAATTGTAACTCATAACAATACAAAAACACGTCCGCAATACGTGCTGCACAGTTAGTCCCCATTTGAATTCCGATAAATTGTCAATATCCGGAATCTCCATAGCGAAAAAAATGTTATCTAGTGAACATTCAAGGGCAGTTAAAGTATCAAAGCAGGCCCAATTAACATATTTCTTTTTGTGTGTTGCTATTAAAAGTGACATAAAAGAATTTGAACATATATATATTCACGGTCTCACTTTTTAAATGCCCATACATGTTTAACTGTACCACATGTTTATATTTGCTGTTGTCTTTTAATATGGGTTTATTATTTCTGTTTGATTTCTAAATTTATATTTGGTTATAGATCTTGCAAATACACATGAAATGCACCTTTTGGTCCTTTATTGGTGAATATGCGGTATGGACTTTGCTCACTGAAAAAGACCGTACGATGACCCTGTAAGTGTTACTTACATTGGTCTCTTGTGGAGAGTGGTCACATTGGCAATATTACCATATCTTCTTTTTTTATAATTATGAAAAGGTAACGGAGGATTGGAAGAGTCAACTAAAGATGAAAAGGTCTACAGAGATGAAGCTAGTTCTTATCTTAAAACAGGTTCATTGGGTAAAAAATGTAACCATAAAGGAGAGAAAGGTGAGAGAGGTGATAATGGACTGGGAGGTTTGTCGGGCGACAAATGCGAAAAAAGAGACAAAGGTCCACATGGCGAAAAGGGATCAACTGGAAAGAAAGGTCAAAATGGAGAAAAGGGTCTAAATGGTGAAATGGGACCTATTGGAGATAAAGGTCAGATAGGCAATAAAGGTCAAGATGGAGACAAAGGTGTAAATGGGACAAAAGGTCCACAAGGGAACAAGGGAGAAGTAGGAGCTAAAGGTCGAGAAGGAGATAAGGGCGAAAAGAGCTCGACAGGTATAGTTGGTCCTACTGGAAATAAAGGCTTGTCTGGTGAAAAGGGATTGGCAGGGTCAAAAGGTCATCGGGGAGAAACTGGACTCCCTGGGTTAAAAGGCATACATGGCGAAAAGGGAATCAAGGGTGACAAGGGTGCAATTGGAAATAAGGGACGAAGCGGCAACAATGGTCAAAAAGGTACTAGTATATAATATTCATTAAATATCAAACTAACTTGAAAGTGAATAAATGCCGTCGATTTGAAATTATTGTAAATACTAGAACACATCCGTGATATCGCGGGTCTGTGGCTGAATTAAAGAATATAACTATGCGTAAGCCTTATTTTAGTATTGGTATTGTCATCTGATAAAGTCATTCCGATTATAAGATGCACAGTTTCTCTGCTTTCAACACGGGGGGTCAACTTCCTATTATTGGGTATACGGGGATGTGCCAAAAATATGGGTCATAATTTTGCGAGATTTTATATAAAAATGACCCTCCTTTTTAATGACATCCTATATCAAAATGCATTTACGTTTGATAACTATATATTGATTCGGGGTATGATCTACATATCATATATAAATATGCTATTGAGAATCATACATTATTAATGGTTAATTATTATATTAAATTAAATCAATTAATTTGAAAGTTCACCTTTCAAACAAAGTGCTTTCAAATAAGTTCCCAAATGAACCCCGGTGAGTTAGTGCTTATATGCTTATATAAGCATGGGTCATATTTTAAATATTGTATATAAGTATAGGTCATTCTTTCTTAAATATTTATATAACAATAGGTACTGAATTTCAGTGAATGTTATATTAAAATGGGTACGTTTTTTTAGGCAAAAATGGCACACCCCTACCAAGAAAATATCGAAGTTACCCCCCCCCCCCCCCCCCCCCCCCCCCGTGGCTTTCAACATCTTTCTGTTTGAACCCGTCGACCTGGAACTTATCAATTATTGGTATTATTAATTTTATTTGGAAAACAAAAGTCCCTGAAAAGGAGTATTTTTTTAATCAACAGCATTGTCCTGAATGAGTTATTATAATTAAAGTTGAATTCTTTGATTCGCTGTTTTACGTCATTCCGGCTAGCAAATTGAAAACTGTACATGCTGTACCTATACGCCTTATTTTAAGTCCAGAATTATATTATTCGTATTTTCATCTTAGAAAGTCATACTGATTAAAATACTACAATCGGGAACAATGTGACAATGATTGAATTTAGTAGTGTCAACCCTGTGATTACGACCCGTGTATATAGCAAAATCCTAAATACAGCGTTTGGTGGTGCGCCTGTCAGATGCGGAACGTACAGATAAGGTAATAGGTAACAGGTGAATATACTATTGGTATCGGTATCGGATTCGACCCGGAACTTCTTAATTATTGGCGATATTAATTATGTGGGAAACAAAGGAGTCTGGAGTGGTGTAATTTTTAGTCAACAGCATTGTACTATATTAGTTAGATATAAAGTTGAATTCTTTGATTCATCGTTTTTACGTGATGACGGCTGATAAATTGGACCTCGTAATTTTAGTATTATAGATTCGTGTGTGTCAATTTGAACAGCGGTATACTACTGTTTATTTTTCTATTCTATTATTGAATATCTTTAATAACAGAGTGTATACTTTACGAAATGGAATCTTGTTCATTGATTGTTTGCATTTACAGTTTAATTCACTGAGGTTGTGAGATAAAGAGATAAAATATAGTTCATCACATATTAATTGAAAAAGTATGAAAAAAATACCGAACTCCACTGGAAAAACAAAAAGGGGGAATTTATGAACAATCACGCGCTATCAATAAAATTGAATATGTGAAAAATAGCTGTCAAATTCATTACTTGGTACATATATTACAAAAGTTTGTTTTCTTGTTTGAAACAAAACGCATTTGACTAACAGGTCGTACAACTGATGTTCTTAAACCCTGCTGACTGCCATTGGCGATTGCCAAATAAAATTGATCACGAGATGTAACAAAATGGATCTTAATTTAAATTTAATACTAAACAGAAAACGATAAACTTGTGGCCAAGATGTTATGCCACAAACACAAGGTGTCAATACTTTTTTGTACACCAGATCTAGATTTCGACAAAGGAGGGACGAAAGATACCAAAGGGACAGTCAAACTCATAAATCTAAAACAAACTGACAACGCCATGGCTAAAAATGAAAAAGACAAACAAACAACAGCACACATGACACAACATATAAAACTAAAGAATAAACAACACGAACCCCACCAAAAAACTAGGGGTGATCTCAGGTGCTCCGGAAGGGTAAGCAGATCCTGCTCCACATGTGGCATCCGTCGTGTTGCTTTTGTGATAACAAATCCGGTAAATAGTCTAATTCGGTAGGTCACATTCATGAAAGGGTAGGGGATTGTAGTTACGACGTAATGAACATATCCGATATCATTTGTGAAACGGTTATTCCATAACGGTCAACCAACTCGTGATGGCGTCCGTAAAAAATTACGAAAGGTGATTTCAACTTCAACATTTGGAACTCTTGGTTTAATAGCTTCCTTGTGAGCAGCAACCCTCTATCAAGAAAATCATGATAGGAAATGCAAGCACGGGAATATCGTATCAATTGGGAGATATATACCCCGTATGCAGGTGCTGCTGGAATGTTAATGCTTAGAAATGGAAAGTTCACCATTGGAAAGCTGAAATCATCTCTTTTGGCGTAAAGTTTTGTTTTCAAAAGACCCTCATTGTCAATTTCTAGATGTAAGTCAAGATATGAGGCCGACTTAATTGTATTTGTAGTATCCTTTATCTCTAGCTCGGTGGGATAGATGCGTTCCACATAGTCACCAAATTTAGAATTATTTAGTGAAAGAACATCATCTATATAGCGGAAAGTAGAGTTAAAGGATATTGCTAACTTCTTATCTTTCTTCTTAAGAAGTTTCTGCATGAAGTCAGCCTCATAATAATAAAGAAACAAGTCGGCAAGTAGAGGGGCACAGTTTGTCCCCATTGGAATGTCGACAGTCTGTTGAAAAACACGTCCTCCGAACGTAACAAATATGTTGTCAATCAAGAAATCAAGCATATGTCTCTTCAGTGATGTTAGGGATCGAAACGGTATTTGGAAGGCCATATAATTTACCCTCAATTTCAGATAGACTCTTCAATTTTAAGAGTAAATATAGGATGAATGGATCATATAAATCGGAGGGAAATGTGATACAAGCCCAAACGAAAAAATATAAACGAGTCTAAATTGAAAACAATGTTCAAACTTATGATTGCGTTGGATTAAAACCGCATTTTTTTATACGTGTGCATGTAAAACAAATTTCGTTTAATTACAAAACACACAACATTTTCCAAAAGACCAAAAAAGTGAAAAAGTTTAGACGAGTATATACAACTCTTCTAAACCACAACCCAACAATGTTAGATCTGTAAATTTGCATGGTATTTAGACGAGTTGTATATACATAATGTACACAGCCATGTATCACCATCATTGCTAGTGATCCGATGGATAAATCTGTTGTAGAGTTGTCACTGACTCAGACGTACTTTTATATTTGTTTGTTTTGTTGCAGTTCAGGAAAAATCATGTGGTGATGGCTGGGAACAGTTTAAGGAAAGTTGTTATTTCATTGAAATCAGACCAACGAAGACATGGAATGAGGCAAAAGTATGATTTTTCTTTCATCAGGAGGAACACTCGAAATCAAACTTTCCTTCATCCTGAACACTCGAAGTCAAACTTTCCTTCATCCGGAACACTCGAAGTCAAACTTTCCTTCATCCGGAACACTCGAAGTCAAACTTTCCTTCATCCGGAACACTCGAAGTCAAACTTTCCTTCATCCGGAACACTCGAAGTCAAACTTTCCTTCATCCGGAACACTCGAAGTCAAACTTTTCTTCATCCGGAACACTCGAAGTCAAACTTTCCTTCATCCGGAACACTCGAAGTCAAACTTTCCTTCATCCGGAACACTCGAAGTCAAACTTTTCTACATCAGGAATAGATTACCTAAGTTGGTTAAACTTTACGATTATTTGATCCTCAATGTCCTTTCACTTCGTACACCATTATGCCTATTTAACACATTTTCATTCGAGCATCACTGATGAGTCTTGCGCATATTTAATTTATTGTACATTCGACCTACATACATGAAGAGCTATTTAACCAGATGACATCTGCAAATGTTGCATCTTTATATGTTTCTTAGTATATTACACTATATATGCTTATTTTCTATTTTTTCTCAATTGTCAAATGAGATTTGTCATATGATCTATAATTGTAATAAATAATATTGCGTGTTTCTTGATTTTAAACTGTATTGTCTTATATGCCACTATTTAAATGAACTTGTACTTTATTTTCAAGATGGATTGTCACATTAAAGGAAGCAGACTTGTGAAAATAGACAATGCCTTTGAAAATAGCTTTTTTAAAATCATTTGCAAAAGGTATATACTTAACTGCTTCAGATAAATTATATCAACCGTTTCTTTAAAAAAATTATTAAAATAGTAGCAAAAATTGGTTGAAAAAAATTGTGATATTGCACGAATTATTCGGCAATTGAATTCTTATGATTGATATTCAGAACTGCTATCGTTAGTGAATTGTGATTAAATTCTTGCGGAAAAAATATTCGTTTCTAATCCTGCAAAATGAAAATTACAAAGACGCTTGATAAACTTTTATAGAGCAGGGATACAGAGGATTTCCTCTATCTGGTACATGACGTCACAAAGGCACACACAAGTCACGATGAAGGACAACAATTGTTATGATACAAGGAATATCTAACTTATATATAAAAAACGTGAGAGAGAGAGAGAAAGTATTATCTTGTTCCTATCATAGTTTACATTTGATTAACATAATTCAGATAGGAATGCACGTCACGTTTGGATTGGGGCACATATTCCATTGGGAAAATCTCATTTTGTTTGGGAAGCTGACAACACAGATGTTACTTTTACCGACTGGGCATCTCGACAACCTGATAATTCTCGAAATGTCGAAGACTGTGTTCATATGGACTACGGCCTGTCAAACACATGGAATGATAATAGCTGTTCAAAGAGACTCGGATACATTTGTGAAAAACAATAATTGCTTTGAGTATCAAGCTGAAACTATGAAAGAAAAACAATCGAAATAACAGGCGGCAGATATGACAACTTTGAGTCGTTCAATTTGTGTCTTAATTCACTTTGTTTAAACATATATAAAATTAGAATGTACTAAAATGATATAGCTACTTACAATTATGTTCAAATTCTTACTCAATACAATGAAACCGGCACAAATAATGTTTTGGTACTGAATGGCGCAGTGACCAGCTGAAACTTAAATTTTCAATTGCAAAATATCTCCTCTGCCTCAAAGTCAAAAATAAAATATAAAGTCCATATAAACATAAAAAATAAACTGTTTTGCAGAATCCGTGTCCTTTAACAAAACAATCTACGAAACATAAGCAACAAGTAAATGAAACTTAAACAGAATGAAAAAAAATTGTTTGTGAAAGAAAAGGAAGACATGTTCAAACTCTTCCTTATGAATCACTGCGCAATCTTTCAAACTCATTCCGCAAAACGCTATAATTCACTCTCTTTTCTTAAATTAAACTAAAAAGTATATTGTAAAGTACTACATTTTTTGTAAACCATGTAAAAATAATTGAACATATGCCATTCCTCTTTCTTACTCAATACAATGTTTGGGTAATGAATGACGCAGTAACCAGCTTGACGCACAAAGAAAACATGCTTGTTTGGGTAATGAATGACGCAGTGACCAGCTAGACGCACAAAGAAAACATGCTTGTTTGGGTAATGAATGACGCAGTGACCAGCTAGACGCGCAAAGAAAACATGCTTAAATAAAGATACATTAGATACATAAAAAAAATCTTCGAAACTGCAAAACAATTTCTAAATTTTCTAGTAGGTTTAAATTTTTAATCTTTTTGATTTCCAGTGACAGTGCATTTAAAATATTCTATCAGATTTATTATTCTGAGTGGCAGGTATAGCTTCGCCACTCACAAGATTTAAACAATGTAAACCGGAAACAGTTGCACTACACCCAAATTTAGCTAGCATCGTGCAGATTTTTTTTTCTTAAAGAAAATGATTAGAGTATAAAGAGCCAAAGCGTTCTTCATACAAACGTATCATATGTCATATATCTTTATTAGCTACATCTTAATTTTTTTTAAGTAAATATTTGTTCGTCAACAATATTTTCGTAACTATTACAAAATAATCAGATGTTCACTATATAAAAGGTGAAAATTCATTAAAGCGGGTTGAAATGTATAAGCTAAAGAACACATAGTAAGCAAGCGCGAGTCTGAGTGTTTTACTGCGAGTATACTTTAAGGAAAACGAACTTATGTATGAAAAATCAGAGGTTCTTTTCTTGATATTGTTAGATATGTTTGTCCTGTGTACCTTGCAGATATTAAATCTGAATCTGGATGATTCACGATGTTTCGATTTTTCCCACTTAATTGTGTCCCGATATGAAACTGTAAAAAGTGAACTGAAATATACTAATTTAAAACATTGCTGTATTCCTTCAGATGTTTAAGGTTTAGGCCATGCTTTTCATAAATTTATTGCAATAGGAACAAGCATTCATAAGACACTTAGAACAATTATAAAATCTTTTTACAATGGCTGTCAAAGAGGGGTGAAAGATACCAAAGGGACAGTCAAACTCATAGATCGAAAATAAACCAACAACGCCCTGGCTAAAAAAGAAAAAAGACAAACAGACAAATATTATTACACAAGGCACAACATAGAAAACTAAAGAATCCCTACAAAAAACTAGGGTTGACCTCAGGTACTCCGGAGGAGGAAGCAGATCCTGCTCCACATGTGGCACCCGTCGTGTTGCTTATGTCACAACAAATCCGATAAACAGTCTAATTTATTTGGTCACATTCCTGAAAAGGAAAGAGGATTGTAGTTACGACATAAGGAACATATCCGATATCATCTGCAAAACGGTTATTCCATATCGGTCAACCAACTCGTGATGGCGTCCGTAAAATTTAGAATGGATGATATCAACTTCTCCATTTGGAACTCTTGGTTTAATAGCTTTCTTGTGAGTCGCAACCCTCTATCGAGGAAATCATGATAGGAAATACAAGCCCGGGAATATCGTATCAATTAGGAGATACATACTCAGTATGCAGGCGCTGCAGGAATGCTGATACATAGAAATGGAAGGTTAACAATTGGGAAGCTAAAATCATCTCTTTGTTTTCAAACTGTCAATTTCTATATGTAAGTCAAGGTAGACTTAACGTATCAAGTGAGATTTATGAAAAATGAAGTGTTCACACCACAGCAATGCAAATCAATATTATAGCTTACACGAAGCTCGAATCCCCATATGGAATTTACTGACCCCATATATACCGTATAACGTCACTAGCACACTATGTACAAATTTATCTAACCGACTATCTTAACGTGTAAAATTAAGACTAGTGACCTATCAAAATGAGCAAGTTTTCAATACAGTTAGCATTAACATGATTAAGAAACTACTTCCTTTGATCCTACAAATCTGATGCCAACAATGACAACTTGTTAGATTTAAATGTGTTTTATAAATTTATTTCACTTTATCATCACTTTCTTCGTCTGTTGAAACCTTTAAGATTTTTTCTCAGTACTGTTTTGTTTTTCTAAAGGGACGTAACACCACTACTGACCGTGTATGAAATAATCCCCACCTCCTTATTACCTTACATGGAATATAAAGGGACGCAACTCTGCTACTAACCGTGTATGAAATAAGCCCCGCCTCCATACTAACCTCATATTAAATATACACGGTTTCCACGGGGACGCCATTAACCAATCATATTCTTGGAAATGTATAGGAGGTAAGATATGGTCACTTACAGGAAATTGTTTTCGACGAAATAGATAACTTTGGTAAAAGTGCCCTTATTAAATAAATTGTTGAATATTAGACAACAGAAGTCTACGAATGTTCAAATCAACTCATACATCGACTATGGAGATACAATTTAAGGTGTTACTACTTTTGTTCTAATTCCTTAATTACTTTATGGTATGCATGAAATTTGAAATTATTTCCTGAATTTATAAAGTTTTATTTTCTTTGATTTATTTCTGCAAAGATCAGCATTTCAAAAAATAAAAGTATTTTTTAAACTCAGATGTATGGTGATTATTAGTTCGACATCCATATCTCTTAATGGGAGTCTTTTCATTTGAACTGGATGTTTATTTTTTAATGAACAAAATAATTTAATCAGACCATGTATAATTATATATGTTCATCTATATCTTCAAATGATGTATCATTTACACTTGAACTACATCAAAAAACTGCAGATAAGTCTATACAAGACTCTTATCCTACGATATCAAATAAACAAAATGTATTTCTTTTCACCGTATTTTTATAATGGCGGACAATTTTACACTTCTCTATTTTTTTAAATATGCGATTCATTTGTGTGTATCTTAGTAAACTAAATATAGTATTAGTATTCTAAGACAGAATAGATAAAACAAAAAGTCAAATCAAAAGGAAATCTAAAACTATTGTTCGATTGAAAGCATCCACTTTGTTAATATCTAAGAAAAGAAATGATAAGTTACTGATACAATAGTGTTTCATAAAGCAAAAACTCTTCAGAATATATATAAAAGTCATTGCATTTTAATTAATTCTGCTTTAAAAAAATGGAAATGGATGAACATGTATATGATTTACCGATGGAAGACCAGGCTCGTGTATAAAGTATCTTAACTATATTGATGAATGATAAACATGGTGGTAAATCGAGTCGGAAAAAAGATAAATTAATGATAGTCAGTCATTTAACCATTAGTTTTATTTGTGTGTTCTATTTTTGCTAAACGTACAATATATGTAATTGACCAAACCCATCAACCAGATGAAAACTTAAGTATACTAACAGATGTAGAAGAAGTAGACTATGCCAGAAAATGTTTAATGCAAAAGCTTTTATGAATCAAACCTGACATTGTTTATGTACTGAGAGGTCATGCATTTAAATAAGCATTCAATATCTTTAATGTACAATGAGGACATGTCTTTCTAACTCTCTGAAGAAGCCAGAGGTTTAAAATTAGATTCTTATCTTTGTCCAGGGCAACAATGTTGTAGTTCTAGTAGACAACGCATCAACCAGTATTGTTTGATATTAAAAAAAAAAAGTAATTGCCAAGTCTAAAAGAGGGACGAAAGAAACCAATGGGAGAGTCAAACTCATAATATAGAAAATAAACTGACAACGCCCTGGCTAAATAAAAAGACAAACAGAAAAACAGACAAATGATAGTACTGAAGACACAACATAAAAAACTAAAAAAACTAAGCAACACGAACCCCACCAAAAACTGGGGATGATCTCAGGTGCTCCGGAAGGGTAAGCAGATCCTGCTCCACATGTGGCACGTTGCTTATAGTATTGCAAATCCGGAAAATAGTCCAATTCAGTAGGTCACACTCGTGACGAGGGAAGGGTATTGCAGTTACGACATAAGGAACATATCCGATATAATCTGTGAAACGGTTATTCCATAGCGGTCAACCAACACGTGATGGCGTCCGTAAAATTTACGAACGAATGATTTCAACTTCACCATTTGGAACTATTGGTTCAATAACTCCCTTGCGAGTAGCAATCCTCTATCAAGGGCATATTGTATCAATTGGGATATATATACTCTGTATGCAGGCGCTGCTGGAATGTTGCTTCATAGAAATGGAAAGTTCACAATTGGGTAGCTGAAATCCTCTCTTTTTAAGTCCTGGTCTTTTTAACCTGTAATGTCATTTTGTCTCATTGTATTATGTTTATGATATCGTGTGTTATATATATAAACCTTTGACTCTAATTGAACTTTTATTAGAAAAAAACCCTAATGACCTTTATGCTTGTCGTTTATGTTTTGCAGCAACTGCACGTTCTCTACAGCGTTTCAAGTAGGTCCCTTTTCATTCTTTGAGCCATTTTTCTTTTCTAAGGGTTTATTTTAATTCAAATCGAATCTGTGTTACAGATTGGACAGTTCAGACTTCATCTTCTTTGTATTCTTTTGAAAAAACTAAATAGGTGCTTCAATTTCAAAACCTTTTTCTACAATTAATCCCTTTTAATTAGTGTAACCCTCTTTTTGAATACGACGTTACTCCCCAATATGTCCTATGTTTCCGACATGTATTTGATCTCTTTTTTCAGTCTTAATTTCATGTAAAAATGAGAAGATGTGGTATGAAAAAACTGCTTCTTCTATGTAGTCACTAGGCTAACCCGTTTGCCTTGAAGGACTATTGGCAAAAAGTGGTTGATTCCTAACACATCTTTTGTAATTTTGTTTTGACATTGATAAATCCCAGTGTTAAACAGTAGTGAGGCTTCGATTAAGACTTAAACAAGATGAAATAAATTGATGTATAACAGCCAGCAATACAACAAGAAATAGAAGAAAGCTATATCCCAAAATAAACAGTTTCATCATAATTAGATTTAAAACATACAAATGTATCTTGAATATACAAAGAAATTTTATACCGAATTTCTGTACTTTGAAATTGGTTCAGACCATATTTGTTGTTGTCTGTTAGTTTACATTGTTTGTCTTTTCGTGTTTTTCTTTTAGTTTTGATGTGGTCAGTTCTTTTTTAACCACGTATGTCTTTTCGTAAGATACTTGTAATTAACAGAGACAATAATACTCGATTGGATAATTCATACTACAAAACCAGTTTACATGAACTTTTTTGTGAAAGAAAAGCTTTTATATTTTCAAAATCTTCATAAAATTATTGCCTCCTGTATCGTCGATATTTTCCCGTATGCTGTGACATTAACTACTAAACCTCTCGTTAGAACTAAAGCCGTTGGTAGGTAAATAGTAAAAACTGTTTGTTAAAGAACGAATAAAATACACCAAATCAGTTTTAAACAACTGATAAGGAATGGTATAAGTAACAAATGAATGGGAATTATATAAAAAAAATCATGGCTTATTTTGTGTGCCCCACGTGCTCTGTGATTATTGTTTATCAATGACAAGATCCGGTAAACATCGGCAAGAAACTCAACACTGTTCTTGCGATCAACAAACACTGAATGCAATATTTTTGTCGATCATACGTTAAGCTGGGGTCACACATTCACGATTTTTACTGCCGTCCTTGACAGGACCATTCCCGATTAAAATTTGCCAAAAGTCTTATCAAGATCATGTGAATCGTGGATGGAAATTCAAACTTTAATTAAAATTTGTAATGCGGGGTTCACACATTGCCGATTATTGCTCCCGTTTGAGATCAGACAGCGATACGACTCGAAAAGTAAAAAGTCGGATTATTATCCTCAATTATCTGGAATGTCCTATCATTGTCTGAACACAGTCGTTTAAGTTCGTAACAAATTCCTACGTGTCGGGAAGGGTTCGAATAGTTCGGCGAAGTACCCCGACAGTTTGGTGCGTCCCGTAACATTAGGGGAAACTTAGCCGATTTTGTCTAGTCGGATTACAATCGTGCATATGTCGTGACAGATTCTGCTGTATCGGATCAAAATCCGAACAATGTTCTGTGTATTCTGGACGGTGTCCTGTGGAACAGGAATGATCTGGAGAAAGGAGTAGGTCCGGTAAGGGCCAATTTTGGCCTCAAATTTCAGGTTCATCTAACGAAAGTTTTTGGACACTTTTTAAACACTTTAAAAGTGTCTATTTTAATTGATTCAATTAATTTATGTGAAAGATTTTAACTGATTTATTCATTAAAAACGCTCTGATTTAAGCTTAAATATGAAAAATCTATCAAATATGCAAAAAAACGTCACTTTTCAGATGGTTTTTGTCAAAAGTGAAAGTGGCCGCATCCGTGTTCATCCTCAACCTTTATATATGTTTTGTATTATCATCAAATACAACTTATATTTCAATATTATGAATGAACACGAATGCGGCCACTTTCATTTTTGACGGAAACCGTCCAAACAATAACCAAAATGCAAAATTTTGAAGGTTTCAGTAATTTAGCATGACTTAATGATGCTAGAATGCGTTATGTGTGCATTGTATTGTAAAAAACAGCTCATATTAATGTATCAGAAGCATTTTACTCTCCAAAATATAGCTTAAAGATTACATTTTCACAATATTCTAAAACTGCTATATGTTGGCGCCAAAAAGGGGTATACTGAACCTACTCCTTTGTCATTGCTTTGTCAAACAATTCCTGCAAAATATCATTATCAACAAAGTTTAATTCTACAACTGTTAAATGACATTTCACTTGAAGGCCAGTAGGGGAGTAGTAACACAATTGCTACTTTCAAAAATGGGGGTGATTTTTACATACATTTTATAATAATCATATTGCTTTTCAATTTACATTCATTTGTTAAACATGAATTAACGTGCAAAAATTGTCTAAAATGTTTTACAGAGAGATGAGCAAAGACTTGTTCCAGTAACTATCAATCTTTTATTACTCAAACATCTATTGTATGTAACATTATTGTTTTTAACATGACATTATAAGATCCCTCCTATTTCAAAATTTAAGAAGCAGGGAGAATCAGTCTGTAATAATAATAATAATTTGGATTAAACCAATTTTCAATAAGGCTCTTTACATACAATGTTATCAATATGAATAAAACATATTTAATCTACTATTACACACATGTAAACAATAAAGGAACATAACAACAACAAAAACACATATGGTATACATTGTGGCTTAACTTATTAATTTAACACTTTTAAATATATAATGACTTGTAAGAGTATTTGAATGTAGATATACTTTTGATTTTTTAATTTCTCTGGACAGTGAACATTTTGAAACGGATTTGTAATTGATGTGAAAGAATATTTATTTCTACAAAGAATAAATAAGGGATTTATTGCATTCTCCAAAATATTTAAACAAATGTCATATATTTGTGTTTTTTAAAATTAATTTTTCAACTTGGCTACTTAAAGAAAGATAACTCTTATAGTAAAAGTATATACTGGAACAATGGTGAACTATTTTTTTTAATGTTTTTCCGCTAAATTGTGTGCCCATATGATTCTGTAAAAAGTGAAGGGAAATATACTTATTAAATGCATTGCGGTATTCCTTGAAATGTTGAAGATAAAGACCATGATTTTCTCTGTATGGTAAAATGGAAGTTGTTGTTGCAATATAATCCCGCTTTAAAAGACTTCGAAGGTTGAAAAGCCATTTATTAATTAAATTAAATTTTAAATTTTGACGGCGCTTCTTAAATCGTCTTCCTAATTAGATTGAAGAGGCAGTTGTTTGTGCTCAGAGTATTGTATTTTGTATAATTATGTGATTACGAAACTGTGTCTCAAAACTGGGACTTTTTACTCTTGTAAGCCAAAGCTGAAATACAAAAATGAAGATTTACAGAAATGGAATAGGTGTTATAAACAATGCATTTAATTGTCTTGGTAGCATGCTTACCTCGATTGCGACAGTTTGAGGGTTCGAATTATAACAAGATAAAATCAATAGCTTAGCGGATTGTTCGGCTTAAAGTCGGAATAGTATGGCTGGGTAGTGTTACAGGTTCATAATGTATCCATTGTTATCGTCATACAATGCATATGTCTGGATAGAATGACAGGTTATCTTTAAACCTTGTTGCTGCCAAAGGGACACTGACAACGTCAAAAGGGCGATTTTGGCGGGAATGAATCAAACTGAATAAAATGCTTTAAACGTATACTTAAAACAGATGTCAAGAAATGATACAGGATCATAAGCTTGTTAGTACTATAATAACAACTTATTTAACGTGTTTACAAAAATTATCTAGTTCGTCATTTTCTTGAATGATTTTTTTTTTTTAATCGCATTTTTCAATTAATATTTTCTTCCAAAGTAATTTTATTCTCGTTCTGAGGCGTACAAGAATGTTAAAACATGAAAACGCCCGGTATTTACATTTGATTTTTTGTTTACGGAAACATACTTGTGACGTCACCTTGTTTCGTTGCCGTGCCAAGACAACTTAACATAATTTCGCGGAATTTTCGTTTTATGAATTTTTACCATAAAAAATGAATTGAAATGAACGTATTTGTTTATTTTGCTGTAGAATAGAGATTCATATATTGTATCTGAATCTTGGCCTTCGTAAACTGGGGGTTTAGATGTCGAAAAAATAATTTTAATTGGTTTACCATAAAACAATCTTCTTTCGAAAATAACAAATAAAATGAAACATAAATTATATATGTATTCATAAGTATTGAGATAAGTAGATACTTCAGAAAGTGTGATATTGTCCTCTCAGAAAGCAATTAAGAAAGAATTAAGATATATTTCATAATGAAAAACAGTCACAACGCAAATGATATGGTTAATTTATATCATATAAATCTTGCAATTCTCATTTGATATTAATTGATGAAATATCGAATTATGATTTAGTACAATTTAATACAGAGCATACATGTATGACCTTCAAGCATGAACTTAATATAATTATGACACCTGTTTTACATTATCGCCAACAGCTAGGACCCTTACTCGTTGTTGAACCCATTCTAACATTGATATCATGATCGCTAAGTTCACTATTTAATCAAGGTTGCCCACTATCTCCATTCAGACCGTTAACACAGCTCGATGTTCTTTCTCCATTCAAACTCTGCTCCAAAAAGATTATTATTTTCGGATCCCGTTCACCAAACGCTCATTTTTCTTCATTTGATACTCTTGAGCCATATGTCTTCCCAACATAATTAAATCAAGTTGTGCATTGGTTCCCTAACCCGTTTATATTTTTTGTCACACAAAAAATTTAGATAAGTTTAATAAAAGGTTATTCCTTTGAAATATGTGTAGACTAGGAAATATTTGCTAAGAAATTCATTCAGCAATAATTGATATATTAATCTTTATTTGGCAGCAGTCCTTTTGCGCCAAATTTTGTTTTCCAAATGCGTAGCAAAGTCATTTTTCTTCCAGGTGGCGCAATCGTATGTTTTATTTTTGGCGCAAATAATACCATGTAATTTTAAAACATGTGCAGTCGGAAAGCTGACCCCGGTTTGACCCCATTTCTTAAAGCAACAATGGACGTCATGTGATTACCATATATGGGCATTTTTTTACCCAAAAAAGTGAAGCTCGTTTTTTGGAATTTGTAGTTTTTTGCAAGAATTAAAACTAATTTCCTTTTAAGTGAACATTCTTGAGTAAATAAGAAATATATTACTCAACTCAATTATGGATTAAACTCATTTTTTTCTCTCAAAATGTGTCTTCAAAGTCAAGGTGTTGACAAAAAAAATTGGTCACAGAAAATTAAAATCGTAATTTTCTTTCTTAACTTCTCGGGAAGCTATGCTGAATTTAAATTATGTTATGTAACATAACTTGGACTATGATGTGTCAAATTTGTGCCAGTTGATATGCTAAGATACGCAAATGTGCCAGTTAGATGTGTCGATATTTCTGACGAAGCGGGGCCGACGGTAATTCACGAGTTACGTCCCTTTGTTTGACACTATCATGCACAAACTATTGTTATATCAAGCAATATGCTGTTATTTGCATGTGGATATTATTAAAAATTATCTTATTAAATATATTTTGATACTGTAAACATATGCCAAAAAATAGAGAAACACATTTTATCACTTTTCAGAACTCAGTCCCTGTGAAAAAGGCCCTGTATGTGTCCCTATGTGCCATAATAGGGTTAATAATTTTTTAATATTAATTTAATATTCCAGGAGTTAATTTAATATTCATGTTTTGGTAAGTATTTTTACTGCTGCAACCAAATTATTTTAACACAGAAATAAATGTCTACTCAATTGATACAAGGGGTAGTCTAAATATTCATGAATAATGGATCAAGACAGTATAAAAATGATAAAAACAGGAATTCCTTTTCATTACTGACACTTGCAAGTTGGTCCTAACTTTTTCATTTAAACATTAAAGAGATCATAATGAAAGTATTCTGAATGTAAAATCTTCATTATTTTAAATTTATAAAAGGAAAATTAGTTTGCAATCCTTGTATGAACAAACTAAATATAACCATGTTGTCTCATTGATTTCATGCAAGTTATAGTTCTAATGAATGGACTCAAATTATAAAAATAACACACTAAACCAATAAACAAATGGTGCTGGTCATGAACTTGAAAATAAATAAGAACAAAATAAACTTAGTAATATTTTTCTTTTTCTATTTGAAAAAAATAATAATAACATTAAAAAACTATGCAAATTTACATTTATATAAAAGTATTTCAGAGCAGTTTCTGGGGGCTAAGTCAACAATTATGTTTTAGATCACAAGTCAAAATTAAGTCACACTTCATGTCAGTATGATAATGCTTTGAATAAGATTGATTAAAATTATACTCTGAAAGAGATTGTTTGAAGGCAGCAACCATTTGTTTTCAGGGAAGGGGGGGGGGGGGGGACTATGGATTTATTTCCAGACAAGTTGAAAACAATTCTTCTCTTTCAATTTTAGCATTTCATTTAATGGCAGCTGAGGGTAAAACAAACATTTTTTTTTTCTCAGGGTCAAAAACAAATTATTTTTTATCCATAAATTGGAAACAAACTTTGTTTCTTCAAAACACATCAAAAGCCACCACCCCCTAACCCCTACAGAAAATCAAATGGTTGTTGGCTGCCTAAGTTGAAATTTAGGACAATACTTTCTCATTTACTTTTGCAGGATTCCTTTATCACAAAAAAAAAGTATTATTTTAAACAACGAATGTGTTTTATGTCAGTGCATCTAAAGCAGTTAAGGTTGTGCAAAGACAGTATGATATTTCCTTACCTTGGTTTAGTTAAGTCATACATTTCACTGACTTAAAGAGAATAATTAATCCAGTCAAATATTCACAGCTGATCTCGCCATTACTTTTTCAAACAAACATACTAAATGTGTGTACATTGACTGTGTTCAGATGCCAGGTGACATCGATGTGTAAGACCGAAAAACTACAATGTCAAAAAATGTCTTTCTTTTGGAATTTAGTTCAAACGGGGTTTCCCAAGGGGTAATAGAACGTTATACTTTATGATTTTTTAAAATTTTGAGATACGTATTATTAATTGTTTGTATAGTTGATATAGTCTTTGTTAATCTGTGAAAAATAGAAGAAGATAATTTTAAACGACGATCAACGGCATTACGGGATCGTTAAAACACGGCCAATTTGACATGTTTGAGATTTTTTTTCCCTTTTGATAATAAACTCCATGCTCAACAAATCGAAATAAATCTATTTCAGACCCTAATGGCAAGTAAGAAACTGAAAAAAAGATAAACTTCCAAATTGGCGCCAAAAAAAATAATCCGCGAAATTAACGCAATTTCAGAATGGCGGGTTTTAATATCAGTCCCATTGTTGTCTTAAGAAAGTAGCAACAACGGTCGTTTCTAAGGGCTTGCTTTCCGACTGTGTGGCGCAAAAGTAGCATTGGAAAAAAAAGTTGCCGCGCAAAAGGACGCATTTGTTTATCTATTTTCATTTTACGCGTCATTGTATACATTTAAAACTTCGCTCAACTACTACACAGTATTAATCCAAAGCGAAATATGATTTGGCTTTTATTCATATCTTCAAATTTTTTTTTTTTTTATAAATAAAACCGTAATGATCAAACATTTTCCTCTTTAAACGCGTACATTGCTCAATCAGTACCTCGTAACAAGAAACTGAAATTGTTACGTTCATTTGACTCTAAAAGTTTAGGAAAGGGAGCGTTTGGCGATCGATTGACGTTGTAAACCTTTCCTACCCTCATACATGTCACTTGACAGAAGAAAATTTCCGATCTAGTCCAATGGAAAACACTTTTGTTGAGACTTTCCGTAAACCATAAACAACATATATTTCTATGTGATATCAAGGAGATTTTCATACATACTGCGTCAAATCTACAGTTTCCATTTCAAACATTGATAAGAATTTTTAACGACCGAATATAGACGTAACATAGTAGTTGAAAATGAGCGAACAAGTTCAACTGGTAGATATTTTACAAACTGATGACTGGAATAAATCAGAACAAAGCAGAGATAGTATAGAAACTAATGCTTTCAATGATAAACTTGCTAAAATTCGTAACGCGAGTAAAAAGAGGGATAAAGCAGCCCTGACCATAATGCTGTTGATATGTTTTTCACTTGCAGTTACAGTCATAGTCATTTACTTGGAAGGTAAGCGTTTTTATTTTTTTGCTAATGTCGAATGGACGGACCTTTTTCAAAAATTCGGGATTGACACGTTATTTTATTGGCAATGTGGGAACCATTTTTTCACGACTATTTGGGATTTAGCTCCCATTTTTTTTTCTCAGGAAATCCTGATTGAGACCGCTTTTTACCCTATCCTAAGCAATAATGCTGGATAATTCTTTTAAAAGAGAAACAACACTTATAAATCATAAATTAGAAAACAAGCATGACAAATTATACCCATAAGTCAGGTAACAAATTTTAATCAACCATTGGAAATATTAATTATACAGGGGGAAAATCGTTATAAAATGTTACAAATACGTTTAAATAATCGATTTGAAAAAAAACTTTCACTTTATTAATACATTGTTAACAAGAAATGTTAATACTATGAATGTTTTCCTTTATTTTAGAATATATAGAAAAGAGTTCGGAACTAGAAAAGCGGATTCAACAATTGAACACTTCTGGTTTGGAAAGACAATCTCATTTGTCAAATCAATTAGGTAATTAAAGCATGTAATTTCAATTATTCAGTCTTACTTCAAAAATAAATTAATTCTCATGACGTAACGGGGACTTAATTTATATAACTGTTTATTATTTTTCAAATTAATTAACAATTTGAAAAAAAAACAGACAACACCATAGCTAGATATAAATAAGACGATCATATAATGAACATTTTAGAATACACTACACAGAGAAGATGGAACAACAAATACTTTACCAAAACCCATAGTTTAACGTTAAGGGACAGCAATTACTGGTTATTAAGTGGGAACATAAACTCGTTGATAAAAAGTTTTATCTACACCAATGTAACAGACATTTAAGTTTATTGATCAGTTGATGGAATGCTTTATGTATTTTTAAAAGGTACATTTAGTAGTCACCATGGGAATTTCCCTAAAGGTGAAAAAGGCTCTAGAGGAGAAAGGGGTCCTGTTGGTCATAACGGCACTGCTGGTGATAGGGGACAACAAGGTAGAAAAGGAGAAACTGGACACAAAGGTTCAGCTGGAAGTAAGGGACAACTCGGAGATGTAGGGCCAATAGGAGAAAAAGGACAAAATGGTACGAAAGGATCACAAGGAGAAAAGGGCATGAGTTGTGAAAAAGGACTACTAGGAGAAAAGGGTGCAGTAGGTGCAAAAGGTTCCGCTGGTGACAAAGGTACCATTGGAGATGAAGGACCAAGTGGACAAAAAGGGGAAGTCGGAGAAAAAGGTGCACTTGGTGCAAACGGTCAGAACGGAAGCAAAGGAGTGGATGGTGAAATGGGACAGACTGGTCTAGTTGGACCTACCGGAAGGAAAGGTTCGATTGGAGAAAAAGGACCAACTGGCGATAAAGGACCGAAGGGGGAAATTGGACTTGCTGGCATAAAAGGTGAAAATGGCGAAAAGGGTATCAGAGGTGACAAAGGTTTAATGGGAAATATGGGTCCAGTTGGCGACAAGGGACAAATAGGTGAGAACATCAAACTGACGCTAAATGAACATGTTTTGTATTCCATTTTCCCCAAAATAATGTAATAAATAAGAGTAGATTTTAATATATGATAGTAATTTTAAAGCCTTATATGATGATAGTTTTTTTTCTGTATTATTCAATTATAACAGAAAACTGCAGATTTATTATAAATAAATGAACCTCTTTTTTTTCTATGACTCATACGTCATATATCTGACAAACAACTCTTTTTCATTGAATGACAAAGAGAAACAAAACAAGTGTACAGTATTAGATTTATTCTTTGCTAATTTGTTATGACAGAAGAGTTTATAGAAATCCACATAAAGAAACCTAAGAACAACAATTGCTAGACTCCTACTATTATTAGATATTAATTGATTATAAAAACTCAATACATGTATTATCAAAACTTTTTCAAACACTCAGGATGGTCTACCCTAGGAATACATTACCCTAGCTAGCTGTCCTCAATGCCATTCAATTCGTTTTATATTTGAGTATTTTTCCTTTTTTAAAGTCGACAACAAATGGAAGTTATTAACGACCTTGATTGACTATACAGCCGTCGTACAGTCGGTTTAAATCCGAGCGTCACTGATACGTCTTTTTAAGCCTGGTATCTATGATAAGTTTGCGTACTGCAATGAATGTTTATCCTATTGCACCAAGTCTCAATCCGATTGTCGTCATGATATTATCTCTTCGTCTTTAAAGTTTTAACATTAACTGATGTACTAAATGTTATATCATTAACTAAAGATGATAAAGATGGAGGTAAATATTATCCGTTTTGAATGTAGAGTTTTTATATTATCTGAGTATGTCTGTTAAGTTTGCCAACCCGATGTTGTCAATAAAAAAAACGGAACTACAAACACGTTCATATAAGCGGGAGGTTTAGCAAGCTATACATGACCATTAAGAATTTTCAAAAAATACCAAGAAATGAATTTAACAGTTAGTTTCCATTCGTGACGTTGGTTGAAAATGTTCTTTATTTTATGGACTTTCCCTTATTGAATTTGATTATACCTTTTTATCACATCATTTATAATATCTTTATGTCAAATTACAGGAGCACGAGGACAAAATGGTGAAAAGGGAAGTCCGGGAGAATCAGGTATCAAAACCAATGTACATGACAAATTAAAAAAACTTAGTTTCCTTTCAGACCTTGATTTTATTATGAACTTTAAGAGCTAAATTTGTTGGTAGTTAAATTGAAATATGAACTAAACCTAGTGCGACAATTAAAACTAAACTGGTTTATAACAATAACATTGATGAATGCAGACTGCAAACAAAACAGTAGGAACAATTATCATCTGCTTTTGAATAAGAATTCACTTAGTTTTGTTATAAATTTTGTTAACCAAGGAATGAAATCCAAACGGAGCAGCTTGTAGTATTACTAATTATATACAAACTATTGATAAAAATTAGAAATCGAAGGCACGTGTATGATTTAAAAATGTTTGTCCCCTTTTTGACACTGATATATAACAAGATATTACCCCTCTTATATTCCGGTACCTGACCATTGTCTGTTTTGATAATCTATCTTTACAGTTTAAAAGGTAATACAAACTATCAGGTTTTGTACCGTTTTTGTATTCTGATGAGTAAACGCTAATCTATATCAAGACAAGTTCTATTCCAACAATGTCATTTAACCAAATAAAATTCAAACATTTTCAGGCAGGACAATAACCTGTGATTCCGGATGGGTACAATTTATGAGAAGTTGTTATTTTTTTCAGGCAGGACAATAACGTGTGGTTCCGGATGGGTACAATTTATGAGAAGTTGTTATTACTTTCAATTCAAATCAAAGATGACATGGAATTCGGCAAAAGTAAGATGTTTGAAATAAGCTTTATGGTTTTGTATTTGTTTGGATACAGCAAAATAAATATCGCAATTTCCTTTTCAGTTTCCCAATTTATTCGGAATATCAAAATAAAAAGGTATAGCGGAGAAATTAATAAAAGAACTTAACAAATAGCAATATATAAGACAATAATGAAACACGTTTGCTAGTCAAGAGTAAAAAAACGTTGATGTTTTGATTTTGTTTATTTTATCTGTCATTGGACTTTTGATAGAAATGGGAGGATGTATAATACAATTAATTGATTTATGAGCAAACACATTTTATTTTAAATGCCGATGAGACAAGGAGGTAGTAAATCTCCTTTTTAATTTTTTATTAAAGTATGAAATTATTGCTTATAACATCCGCTAAATCATAGAAAAACAATTCAAAAACATTTAAGTGAAAAACAGCTTTGTTGATGTAATACCGACAAATCATAGTACGTCACATCCGGTTGCATACAAAAGAGGGTCGAAAAATATTTCCTTGTATTTGACAGTTGTAGGAAATTTATCCTATATCGCATTGCAGTAAAAAAAATGTCTGGGTCATAAGCTAATATCGTGGGTATTTCAAAGCACCTTTAATTTATTATTTGCTGTTTCTATCTATACTGAGAATATTTTAGAAACTTGAAATTACCTGGTTACTAAAGCATTTACACAAGTAAAGTGAAAACTATAATGGTTATTTTTTTATGCAAGGAAATGTTATGCAAAATTGTTTCTGTACAGAATTAAACTCTATTACTCATGCCACGTTTTTCTTTATTTGAAACAAAGGTAAATTCTGCAGATTTTTTGAAAAAGTTGAAAATTTAACATAGGGGAAATCATTAGTCTTTTCAGACATTACTCAACGTAAAAAGCTTTTTGAATTATTGAAAATATAAGACATCCTTTCTATTCTCACATCATATTTAGAATTTTTGTTTGTAGACTGATTGTCATAGAAAGGGAGGATTCCTAGTAAAAATTGACAATACTGTTGAAAGTTGGTTCCTGAAATCTTTTATAGTTACCGGTAAGTACAAAAGGAATGGTAATTAGTACATAAATACCCCTATATAAAACGGAATGCATTTAAAAAAAAAAACAGACAATATCGGTATCTGTAACATTAAAGTTTCAATATACAAAGTTAATAAAGCACTTCCAACGTAAGTAAAACAAAAGCAGCAAACTCAAGTGTGATATCTGGTGATTTAAAATTGACAATGAAAACACTCCCAATTGATACGATATTCCCGTGCTTGCATTTCCTATCATTATTTTCTTGATAGAGGGTTATTGCTCACAAGGAAGCTATGAAATCAAGAGTTCCAAATGGTGAAGTTGAAATCATCTCTTCGTAAATTTTACGGACGCCATTACGAGTTGGTTGACCGTTATGGAATAACCGTTTCACAAATGATATCGGATATGTTCCTAACGTCGTAACTACAATCCCCTTCCCTTTCATAAATGTGACCTACCGAATTCGACTATTTACCGGATTTGTTATCTCATAAGCAACACGACGGGTGCCATGCACATGTGGAGCAGGATCTCCTTACCCTTCCGGAGTACCTGAGATCACCCCTAATTTTTGGTGGGGTTCGTGTTGTGTCATGTGTACTATTGTTTGTCTGTTTGTCCTTTTCATTTTTAGCCATGGCGTTGTCAGTTTATTTTCGATTTATGAGTTTGACTGTCCCTCTGGTGTCTTTCGTCCCTCTTTTGGAGGGGTAAGCAGTTCCTGCTCCAATAGTTACAAACTTGGTTGTGCGAATTTTGTATGACTGAACGCCTACGCCGAGGAACGAAGTTACAAAACATACGTCCATTGAATGCAAAAGTATTATAACATAATGTATAATATTTAGATTAGAGTGTTCTGATTCTGGTTCACAGAGATTTCATGGCAATATTTGAGTAGAACACTGCAGTTTTTTAAAATACACGTACTAATAGTAGGCAATCTTAAAATTCAAATAAAAAGGAAAGATCATGTGGTTTGACTGCTAAAGAGACAACTATCAACAAGAGATCAACTGACACAGACAGTATCAACTATAGGTCATCGTACGGTCGTCAGCAATGAGCCAACACCGCAAAATGAATATAAACGGCCCCGAAATGATAATGTAAAACAAGTTAAACGATAAAACTAACAGTTTGATTTATGTACAAAATAATGAACGAATAACAGATATAATATACAGTAACAAAAAATAACCTTTGAATTACAGGCACATAACGAATGTTAAACATGTAAGTGGGCACCGACTCCAACATTGATCCCGGGTCAGTGGTGCAACAGGATACCACAAGAACTGCTAAAAATAATGAACAAAACTCAAACAAATATGAAATCGACAAAATACAACCATTCGATTACAGGCACCACAAGACTTGGGACAGGCACATAAAGAATGTGTCCGGGTTAGATATGTGCGCGGGATCCAACACGTCCCCTTACATGAGACTGTGTTGTAACAGTACAACATATGAACAAACTCTTCAAATAATTTCTTAAATAACTCATTAGCTAAATACAAAGAACGATGTTTACTTTCAGATAAAAACCCAGGTCACGTGTGGATTGGAGCTCATGATTCAGTACAAGAATCTCGTTTTATATGGGAATCCGATAATACCGTGCTAACCTATACCGACTGGAACCCAGGCGAACCTAATAATGCAGGTCAAGAAGACTGTGCACATATGAATAGTGGTGCTAAATATAAATGGAACGACATTCAATGTTCACGTAAATTTTCATTTATTTGTGAGAAACATTAAAAACTATGCTTTTAATTCTCATTTTTTTATGTCTGTAATATGAGAGTTAACGTTCCTCATAGTTATTCCTTTTTATTAAATATTGTTTTTCTACAGTATGAATTTTTATTTTGATAACCCGTATGCATACTTTTCAAAATACTCATATGGTCGGACTGTACGCATACGCATACGCTCTGACTAATATTAAGCACTTGCTCATATTTATTAGATTCAAATGCATATAACATATCAACATAACTTAACTCTCCAATTAATAAAAAAAAAAAAAAAAAAAAAAAAAACACAACTGTACTTGAAATTAAAAAAAATCTATTTTAACTATTTAAAAAATTCACGCTAATCAAATTATTAATCTATTGCATTTAGCGTGTCGACCAGTAATACATTAATTGAATAAGGCTCACTGAATTTGAAGATATTTGGAGTAACTACCATATGGACTTCAGGAAAAGTGGATTACAAGGGCGTCTAGATACAAATCTAACCACGGCGCTGCCTTTCCTCCTTTTACAGAGCTATCTGCATTCATCAGTGAAATCAGTAGAATTAAAAACGACCCCGGATTCATCTTTGGGTCAAAAGTCACACCAAATACAAAAGGTGCTGCGCCAAGGTTCACGTCTTACCCCAAGACTAAAGTTGGTACTCATAAAACAGCGGTTGAGCAGCAATCTGGAGACGCCAGCAAACAAGGTCTTTGTATTCTGCACAAAACAAAGCATCCTTTAAATGAATGTCGAGCGTTCCGAGCCAAATCAATAGAGGAACGCAAAGGTATTTTGAAAGAAAACAATGTCTGTTACAAGTGTTGTGATTCTACCAAACAGAGAAACCGGGAATGCAATGCACGCATAAGTTGTAAAGAATGTGGAAGCAAACAACACACTACCGCTCTTCACATCACTAGACCATAGCAACCTGCAAGTTCTCAGTCTAGCTCGCCCAAGGAAGACTACGGCGGGGAGCCAACAGAAACCGCTGAAACTAAATCAACCTCACTGAACTCTACCTGTACTGAGATCTGCAAAGATACATATAGCGGGAAATCTTGTGCTAAAATACTTCCTGTGAATGTTTATCACAAAGATAACCAGGACAAAGTTATTCGTTGTTATATGTTGTGTCATGTGTACTATTGTTTTTCTGTTTTTCTTTTTCATTTTTAGCCATGGCGTTGTCAGTTTATTTTAGATTTATGAGTTTGACTGTCCCTTTGGTATCTTTCGTCCCTCTTTTATTCGCATGTACGCCATCATTGATGACCAAAGCAACCGGTCACTATCATCGCCCGAATTCTTTAATCTTTTCGACGTCAAAGATAAACTGGAGAACTATACTTTATCAACATGCTCCGGCAAAGTAATCACTTCCGGGAAAAGAGGAAGAGGTTTTGTCATGGAATCAATCAATGGTAATGACAAGTTTGACCTTCCTGTACTGATTGAATGTGATCATATTCCCAATAATAGGGACGAAATACCTACTGAAGTAACAATGCATCACCCTCATTTAAAAAAATTAGGGGTAGCATTCCACCATAGAGGAAGATTTCCAAATTCTTCTCTTAATTGGCAGAGACCTTATAGAGGCACACCATGTCCTCGACCAGCGCATAGGACCACCCAGAACTCCATATGCACAACAATTGAAACTGGGTTGGGTAGTGAAAGGAGAAACCTGCATTAACAAGCAGCATGTGTCTCTTGAGTTAAATGTCAAAATAACCAACATTTTACCTATAGGACAACCTTCAACCTTTCAACCATGCACAAGCAAGTTTGACATCCGGAAAAACTACACAGATCCTGTAACGAAAGATTTACAATCGCCACTCTTTGAAAAAACAAGGGACGATGATAAGCCTGAACAGTCATATGAGGACAACATGTTCATGAAGCAGATGGACAACGAATTTGTGAGAGACTCGGAAGGAAGTTGGGTAGCACCGTTGCCGTTCCGAGTGCCAAGGCAGCCATTGCCAAGCAACAGACAACAAGCTCTTCATCGTGATAATATTTTAGACACAAGTTTGAATAAAAACCCAGTTAAGCGGGAACACTTTCTTACATTTATGAGTAAGATCCTAGACAATAATCATGCAGAGCTTGCTCCACCATTGAATGAACATGAGGAGTGCTGGTATTTGCCATTGTTTGGTGTTTATCATCCGAAGAAACCCGATCAGATAAGAGGTGTGTTTGATTCTTCCGCCAAATGTAACGGAGTTTCACTTAACAGCGTCCTGCTTACATGTCCAGACTTGACCAATGATCTCTTGGGAGTATTGCTGCGTTTCAGGAAAGAAATGGTCGCACTAACTGCAGACGTTCAACATATGTTTCATTGCTTGGTGTCAAAAAAGATCACCGAAATTACCTGAGATTTTTATGGCATAAAGACAATGACCTACATGAGAGCCTTGTCGAATACCGCATGAGAGTTCATGTTTTCGGAAATAGTCCGTCACCTGCCGTTGCTACGCTTGGACTCAGAAAAGCAGCTCAAGCATCAGAATTAAGAGTTTGGCAGTCACGTGACTAGCTTTGTTACAAGAGACTTCTATGTCGACGACGGTCTAATGTCATGTCCTACTAAAGAGGTAGCTGTTAAGCTCATGAAGGACACACAACAAGCATTAGCAAAATATGGAAACTTGCGTCTTCACAAGTTTGCCTCTAATTGTGCGGAAGTTATGTCTGCATTTCATGCCAGTGATTTAGCTTCAAATCTTAAAGATCTAGACTTAGAATGCGACAGCAAACCCCTACAACGTAGTCTTGGTCTCAGCTGGGACGTAAACACTGATAACTTCTTATTTCAATTATCATCAGAAAACAAACCGATCACTTGGAGAGGAATTTTATCAACGATAAACAGTCTCTACGATCCTCTAGGATTTTTGGCTCCGGTGATTATACAAGGGAAACTTCTATTAAGGAAAAAAGTATCAGAAACAATCGATTGGGACCAACCTCTCACTGATGAGACAGCATATGAGTGGAAATCTTGGAGAGATACTCTAATTGCTATCGAAACAATGCGCATTCCACGTACCTACATGCCGTATCTCAGCAAAACCGCCACAAAGGAGTTGCATGTATTCTCTGATGCATCAGAAAAAGCCATAGCAGCTGTTGTATATCTACGCACGACCGACAGAAGTGGTGAACCAAACATAGGTTTTGTTCTTGGGAAAGCTAAAGTTGCACCAACAAGTGGTCATACTATTCCACGCCTTGAACTATCTGCTGTAGTATTAGCAGTCGAGATAACACAGACCATCATGGATAATTTAGATTTATATATAGACACCGTAAAATTCTACATAGACAGTATAGTAGTCATGTGCGTTTGGACTTTGTTGTAAGTCACCTATAATTCTAGGTTCTTGTACTGTTGGTGTGTGCTGCACGAGAACAGTTTTAACAATTTTTTCATCACTTTTCTTGCTATTTACTTTTGGAGTTTCAATAATAGTTGACTTTGCAAATGTTTCATCATTCAATATGCTTATATCTTTCTGACACTCATGCGTTGTCTTTAAGTCCTTTACGCATGCATGATCTGCGTCATCTTGTTCTTGAATATTATCTTAACTGACAGGATTTGTTTCTATGTTGGTATCCTCTTCATAATTGTCAATTGAGAGATCTAGTGGTGTATATGTTCCTTCTCTGTCCATATCCATAATGTATCTATGTTCTCAATGACAGACTCACATAACTCCATAATTTTAGAGTTCATTTTATCTACCCCATCCATTTTGATTGTTTTGATAATTTGTGGGAGATCATGTTCTATAAATGCTTGGTAAGATCGGCCATTAATGTCCATCTTGCTTGTGGTGTTGAACATTGTTAATTCTATATTGCTGTCTTCTGTCTCCACTATTTTTACATTTTATAGACAGAGATTCTTCAACAATAGCTTTTCTCAGAGCTTTACTATCTGTAGTGCTAGTTTTATCTGTCCTAGTATATGATTTTGTTGTACTTCTATCATAATATTCATATATTGCTTGTTTGTATATTTCATAAGCAGCTGGACTATACGTCATAACAAGTGTGCCTCGTTTTAATTGAATTTCGACGTTAAAGTGTCTTTTAGTTGCTTCCACTTTTTTAAACAATGCTTTTCTTTCATTTAATCTATAGTTCATATTCGTTTCAGACTTACTTGGTGTATAAACCTCTCTCGGAGTGACTCTCCTAGCTGGTTTCGTCAAGGCGATGGAGGCCGCCATCTTTATTTCTATCACTTCCGGTGGTAAAAATTCAAAATTTTCTTTAAAATAGATTTCGTTTAAAATAGTTTTTGGATAAAATTATCACAATATACGTTAAAAAGAGCTTGTAAAAGTGTCAATGATTCATAAAAGCTGGCATATATTACACTGGGTGACTATATACATGTGCGAGGTAAAACTGTCCATGCGTGGTGTCCATAAAATACGTTAAAAATCTTTGGCAAGGTTGTACGCAAGCCCCTGTGGACCACTGGTTGGATAAAACAATGTTCGGAATGAGTATGTGGTGCTACTATACAGTTTTTATGACGTGAATGTGAAATAAAACATGTAAAAAGTAAAATTTTGTGGGAGTGCTCTTACTATACAACTACTCAAATCCTACGTTTTTAGTTTTTTTTCAATGATATTATTATTGCATTGAACATTCTCTGTTTCTTTCGTGCATATTGTAAATAGTGTATTTTTATTTCTTTCAGTTTACCAAACAATACACACTCTGTAAAAACTCCTGTATCATTTCTGGTGGAATTATAATCTACAATCTTCACACACAAGTTGTTATTCTTTATAATTTGCCGAGATTGCGATACAATCACATGGTTATACTAGCTGAGTAATAGTAAAAAATATTACGTCTTTACTTGTGATAGCAAGTGTCACCTTGGGCGAGAGTACCAAAATAGGATTCAGATATACAATTAAACAAATATTTAATTTAAATTGTTCGTTTGTTCATTTTATCCATCTAATTGTAATAATTACAATTTGTAAAACTAAAAAAATAAAGATGCAGGGATGATTCCACTATATAGTTTAGGGCCGCTTGGATACCCTAAAATCGGCCAGCGGCAGTTTATAATCGATTTGAAACATACTGGACGGTGATTTGTCACAATATCCACAGGAGCAGTTTTGTCGTGGCATCCATTTGCAATAGACAGGTGAGGAAGAGAATATAAATTCCCAATTCATGAAAATTAAAAAAAATCGGTATTTCCGGAAAAGCTTTATTCGTTATAAATATTGTCCTATATTTTTGACTTTAGTGGAACCCTAACAACGATTTGATTATGTAAGCATGTGGTAAACTGTTTTAGCAGCTGGATTCAATTGATTAAAATGTTCTGGGAGTATTTGATCTCGTAAAAGTAGATAAAAAGGTCAGGAAAATGATATTGTTTCGTTTTAGATTGTATGCATAAAAAATTCCCAATTGGGATAAAAATTCCCAATTTGATGTTCAAGGGACCCATTTGAAAACACCTGGAATCATCCCTGAAGATTGTGATAAATGTTTGTTTAAATGTAACCCATATTTATCGGTCGTCCAACTGTCTATATCAATCTGTTCAGCTCTTAATAAAACTCCATATCATGGCTTTGTGACGTTAAATACGTTGACCTGGCCTTAATAACTTTGACCCGGACATATCAGCGACGTCATAATGTTTGAATCGACGTTGATAAGTTTGACCCGAACTTATTAAGTCAACTTCCGGTTGCTGGTGAAACTAAGACAATACTTCCAAAAGACACAAATACAGCCCGATAAATCGATTATCAGGTTATCGGCATATTAATATTGTAAAATATCAGCTGCTCGACATAATATGAAGGCTTTTTGATCTCGTTCGCTGCGCTTACTCGACAAAAAGCTTCATATTATCTCTCTCAGCTGATATTTTACGATATCAACATGCAGACAACCTGATAATCGGTACGAACCGGTCCCATATGATCCAATAACATGTATTGTCAGCTCGTTCTGGTCGGACCGTACGATTATATGTATACGGTCCGAACCGTACGCGTACTGTCCAAATATACATATGGTCTGGAACATGTCTATTATGTATCCCAAATAGGAATGTATTTTGATAAACGCATATCAATTACACCTATGACAACAAGTTACACATGACGAATTAATAAATTACATATAAACTACTGTAAATTCAGAAATTATTGCGTGCATTTGTTATTGCGATTTTGTCATTTTAGACTAAAATGCGATTTTAATTTTTGCGATATTGAGAAATATTTGGTCAAAGTTCTTTAAAATTGTCTCAAGTCATGCAAATAGAACGAAAAAAATCCAAGGATAGCAAGGCACACGCGTACGTAGGGAAAAAAAACTTCATATAATAAATATCCCACTTTTGGCAATTTTCTGAGTAGGAAACTGAATATTTTTAACGCATCAAGTTGCTCAATTTTGCGTTCATGTCAATTCTGTATTTGTACTTTACCTCCATCTTTAAATATTACTGATGTTTCAAAAATCAATAAAAACTCTTCAAAAATACAGTATTTTATATTTAATGATATACATGTATGCGTGTTTAGCAAGAACACAAATAGTGTTGGAATTAATCAATTGGAATTCAATTCAAGTAACTAGTTGAAGATCACAAAAAACAAAAATTCCATAAAAAATGAACATGCAGTAGAATTACAAAATGAATCCCTTATAATAATAAATCATATCATCACAGGAGAACTGACTTCTAAGTGCAAAATACGGTGATGTTACGTCCAGCTGTTGGTAAAAAATCATCACAGATACACCAGTCTTAAAAAATTGTACCCCCATTTCCCTCTTGGGTAAAACAAGTCGAACGACCAAAATACAACTGTTGCAAATATTTTTTTATGATGTGATTTTATCAACCCAATAGAATCAAGTAAACTTTGTGTTAGACATACCAAATTATATCATCTGATGTAGGATATTTTTCTGGTGAAAAGAAAGAATAAGTATAAATAATGACATTTGAAAGTACACATACATGTAGTTATCGATGGGTACAATGGGATAACAATCAAGTCAAAAGTGTAAGCAGATTGCTATACAAGTAACTCCAATGTTGTTAGACATCGTATTTCATCAACGTTCAAGGAGATTTATGTAATTGAGTTATAATAACCTTGTTTACAGTAAAATTACACTCAACGTCTCCTCAGCGGTTGCAATGCAACTTGTGAAATAAATTTTATTTTGAACCAGTAGTCAACAGCTTCCACAATAAAGAACCGTTTGATGTTGATGTATATTCCGAATTCCCATCAAAATAAAGGCTCTGTTCTAGGGTTCAGTTTATTTTAAGAAATTAAAATCATATAAAAATGTTTCACACACGTCTTTAAACACGTAAATTGATATACGTTACTAGCTGGTCTTGATTGAGATAGAAAATACCATTGAAATGAAAGGGTATAACTGGGGGAAGGCCCAACTGAAATGATTTTTTTGGAGTTAGGACCATTCGGCATTTGCTGTAGTTCAAAGTTGCTATTAAGAAAAAAAATACGTATACAACTTACATTATTTCGGTAAAACTTGCAAGCTCCGTACGGCAAAGTTCACCACCGGAATAGCTCAAATGAAAGGGTATAATTGTTGAAAGGTCCCACTGAAACGATTTTGTGGGAGTTAGGACCATTCGGAAATTGCTATGGTTCAAAGTTGATGTTAAGAAAAATAAGTACGTATACAACCTATATTATTTCGGTAAGACTTGCCAGCTCCGTACGCCAAATTTCGCCACCTGACATGGCTCAAATGAAAGAGTATAACTGGAGTTGGCCCCACTGAAATGATTTGACCATTTGGGAATTGCTGTGGTTCTAAGTTGATGATAAGAAAAAACAAATACGTATATAACCTACATAATTTCGGAAAGACTCACCAGCTCTGTACGGCAAATTTCGCCACCGGACATGGTTCAAATGAAAGTGGTATAACAGGGGGAAGGCCACACTGAAATTATGTTTTGGAAGTTGGGCCCATTCGGGAATTGCTGTGGTTCAAAATTTCTGTTAAGAAAAAAAAACATATACAACCTGCATTATTTCGGTAAGACTCGACAGCTCCGTAAGGCAAAGTTCGCTAGCGGACATGGCTCAAATATGGGGTTCAACTGTTGAAAGGCACCACTGAATTGATTTTGTGGGAGTCAGGACCATTCGGGAATTGCTGTGGTTCAAAGTTGCTGATTAGAAAAATAAATACTTATACAACCTATATTATTTCGGTAAGACTCCATTGCTCCAATGAAAGGGTATAACTAGGGGAAGATACAACTTAAATGATTTTTTGAGAGTCATGAACTGCTTTGGTTCAAAAATGCATTTAAGAAAATAAATTCCATATACAACCTACATTATTTCGTTAAGTCTCGCCAGCTCCGTATAGCAAAGTTCGCTAGCTCCGTATGGCAAATTTTGCAACCTCATATGAAAGGGAATAACAGGGGTAAGCCCTACTGAAATTATTTTTTGGGAGTTAGGACCATTCAGGAATTGCTGTGGTTTAAAGTTGCTGTTCAGAAAAATAAATACGTATACAACCTATATTATTTCGGTAAGACTCGCCAGCTACCGTACAGCTTAGTTCACCACCGGACATGACTCAAATGAAAGGATAGAACTTGGGGAAGGCCTCACTAAAATGATTTTTGGGAGTTAGGACCATTGGAATTGCTATTATTCAAAGTTGCTGTTATGAAAAATAAATACGAATACAACCTACATTATTTTGGTGAGACTCCCCAGCTCTGTTTGCTACCGGACATGGCTCAAATGAAAGGTTATAACTGGGGGAAGGCCTCACTAAAATGATTTATGGAGAGTTAGGCCCAGTCGGGAATTGCTGTGATTCAAAGTTGCTGTTAAGAAATATTAATACTTAAACAACCTATAATATTTCGTTAAGACTCGCCAGCTCCGTACGGTAATGTGTGCAACTGAAAATGGCTCAAATGGAAAGGTATAACTGGGGACAGGCCCCACTGGAATAATTTTTTTGGAGTTTGGTACCATTCGGGAATTGCTGTGGTTCAAAATTGCTGTTAAGAAAAATAAATACATGTACGTGTACACTCTACATTATTTCGGTGAGACTCGCAAGCTCCATACGGCAAATTTTGCAAGCGAACATGGCTCATGTGAAAGGGTATATTAACTGGGGGTAAGCCCTGCTGAAATTATTTTTTTTGGAGTTAGTACCATTCGGGAATTGCTGTGGTTTAAAGTTGCTGTTCAAAAAAAATAAATACGGATACAACCTATATTATTTCGGTAAGACTCGCCAGCTTTGTACGGCAAAGTTCGCCACAGTACAGTGGAGGCGCAACTGAAAAGATTTGTAGGGAGTTTTGACTATTGGGGAATTGCTGTGGTTGAAAGTTGCTGTTAAGAAAAAATATAAATACAATTATTTCGGTAAAACTTGACAGCTCCATACGGCACAGTTCACCAGCGGAAATGGCTCAGTTGAAAAAGTATTACTGTTGAAAGTCGCCACTGAAACGATTTTTTGCGAGTTGTGACCATTTGATAATTGCTGTGGTTCAAAGTTGCTGTTAAGAAAAATTAATATTAATATAACCTACATTCGTTAAGACTCGCCAGCTCCGTACGGTAAAGTTTGCAACTGAAAAAGCCTCAAATTGAAAGGTATAACTGGGGGGCAGGCCCCACTGGAATATTTTTTTTTGAGTTTTCGTACCATTCGAGAATTGCTATGGTTCAAAATTGCTGTTAAGAAAAATAAATACGTATACAACTTATCTTTTTTCGGTAAGACTCGCTAGCTTTGTGTTGAAAAGATTTGTAAGGAGTATTTGACTATGCGGGAATTGCTGTGGTTGAAAGTTGCTGTTAAGAAAAAATATAAATACAACCTCAATTATTTCGGTAAAACTTGACAGCTCCATACGGCACAGTTCACCAGCGTACATGGCTCAAATGAAAGGATAGAACTTGAGGAAGGCCTTACCGAAATTATTTTTTTGGGGAGTTAGGACCATTCGGGAATTGCTGTGATTCAAAGTTACGTATACAATCTACATTATTTCGGTGAGATTCGCCAGCTCCGTACGGCAAAGTTCGCCCCTAGACATGGCTCAAATGAAAGGGTGTAACTAAGGAAAGGCCAACTGAAATGATTTTTTGAGAGTTATCAAATTTACTATTTTTTTATTTCAGTGTAACAAAACACAAACAAAACAAAATTTATAAAACAAAACCATGTTCATCATGTCGCATCAGAAAGTCCGCGAAAACAACGTTAACGTTTTCCTGAACAGTTCAGACTTTTAATAATACATTGATGAAGCATGCAAAAATAACGGCAAAGGCCAGTTATGGTATATTTTGGAAACCAAATAACATAAAAAAAAAAAATATAAATGGTCCAGTTCTTGAATCTTAAAAGCAAACAATTTATACGGGGGAACTGTATGTTGCCGTAAAATCCGTTCAACAAATAAACGAAAATCAAGTATCAAACGTTACCATTAAAACCGACAATGAATATTTAGGTAGAGTCTATTCGTTTTTAACATTTTAATTCGTTTTTAAAATTAAATATGGAACACTCCTTGTAAAGTTATTTTGTTGCTAATAAGTCGGAATTATTAGTTATGTTGTGTGTTATAAGCTGGAATCTAATCATCATGTGGAGTCAACTTGTCGGAATGATGAAGAAATAATTGCATTACAATGTTGACTTGCTAACATAAATGTAATGACATAGTAATAAGAAGTCGACATGATGAATTCAACTTGTTAATTGATTAAGTCGACAACTTGAAGATAAGGTAAAACCACGTGAATATTTTGGAATAACAAAGGTCTATTTTAAAATTGATTTCCATATTTTGTTTGTTTAATGTGCTTCGATCGTATGAGTTATTTTGTATGAAAAGGGAGAACGGCAGTCAAATATCAGAAAAAATAACTAAAAAAATAACAATATTTTGGACATAAGGGGGATATACCCCCACCATTTAGTCAGGCCGTTTATTTTCCTTAGTTCTCCAATGGAATCAGTACTATACTAAATTCGTGAAAGATTCCACGGAACCTTCTCTCTTTGCCTGAGATTGCTCTAATAAGTTCATTTTTTCTGTAACATAAGAGATTTAAAACATAGATTTTTTTCTGTAGATGCTTTATCTTGATCTAAAAGATAACTCCTATACAACGATACACGGTTTATAACATAAATGGAGATTTACAAATTTATCAGGACAAAAAAGTTTTATTGACTGCAAAACAAAACTCTCAGAATTGTACTTCATGTCTTTTTGTTGTTGGGTTATACAAGTTCCCGGCCATGCCCACTCTGTGTATTATTTCTATTTGTATCCATCTGATGAGTTAAGCCTTTTTCAATTGATTTTTATAGTTCATTCTTATGTTGTAATGTAACACCACTGTCCAAGGTTAGGAGAGGGTTAGGATCCCGCTAACATGTTTAACCCCGCCACATTCTATATGTATGTGCCTGCCCACTTGTCAGGAGCCTGTTATTCAGTGGTTGTCGTTTGTTGATGTGTTACATATTTGTTTTTCGTTCACTTTTTGTTCATGAATAAGTTCGTTAGTTTTCTCGTTTGGATTGTTTTACTTTTATCATTTCGGGGTCTTTTACAGTAGACTAGCCAGTATGGGCTTTGTTCATTGTTGAAGGCCTTACGGTTACCTATAATTGTAAATTTCTGTGTCATTTGGTCTCTTATGGAGAGTTGTCTCATTGGCAATTATACTTGTATAAAAATAAGAAGATGTGGTATGATAGCCAATAAGACATCTCTACAAAAACATACCAAACTACTGAGGAGTATACCGCTATATGTCACTATATGGTCTTTAACAATGAGCAAAACCCCTACCACATAGTAAGCTATGAAAAATCCCGAAATGATAAATGTGAACAAAAAAAATGAGAATCATTACAATCCAAAAGACAAACACGCCGACGCCATTAATACCGACGACTGAATAAAGATTTGCTTTATCTCACTTCCGCGAGCGATATTAATGTCGCAGGCTCGACTTAAATCAAATGACTAGTACTTTATTGTCAACAAATGAAACACTTTAATCATCTCACACTCAATTACAGGGAAACAACGGATAATCAATGTTCCAATTGTTGTAACCATAATTCCTTCCGCTTTTCCTCAAGGATGACCTACCGCATTCGACCAAATCACTGGGTTTGTAATTTCACGAATAATCCGACAGGTGACTCACGTTGAGCAGGATCAGCTCAATCTTCGAGATCTTCGCCGGATTTTGATGAATTTATTTTGGCCAGTAATACCGATCTATTGAGTTATCCAGCTACAGCTGATTTTTTATGGTTTTTGTTGTGCTGTCACACGACGGTCCCAGGTTTAGGTTAGGGTTGATCGCTCACAGACATGTTTAACTCCGCCACATTCTTCATATGCCTGTCACAAGTCAAGAGTTTGTAGTTCAATAGTTGCCGTAGGTTCATGTGTTTAATATTTGTTTTTTGTAAATTGTTTTGTTATAAATAAGGCCGATACATTTTTCGTTTGAATTGTTTCACATTTCTGCGTGGTGGTCTTTTATAGCCTACTGCCTATGATTGCTGACATCCTCTGCATAGCTAGTTGTCTCATTGGCAATCACACCACATCTCACAAATTTATTGAGTAGTGGCGTCGGCGTCTTCGTCATTTAGATTATTAGGTTCCCCGCCGATGTAGTTTTACATGTCATTTCGGATTCTTTCATAGCTTACTATGCGGTAAAGGTTTTGCTGATCTCCTTATTTTTATTTAGCTAGCGGATCCCCTCCCGTGCTCTTCCTTCGATATAATTCACTGCGATTCTGCATAGATACTAGGGAACAGGACCATTTTTTTTGCAGTAAGTAAAACTATTTTGTAAATCTGAATTGTTATAGGAGTTAATATTTTAGATCATGCAAGATTTAAAAAATGTTTTTTTTTGTAGATGCTTTGATTTAATAGATCAAAATAAAGCATCTACAGAAAAAAAAACTATTTTTTGAATCTTGTATGTTACAGAAAAATTGACTTCTATAGTCAACATCATAATTTTACACTGACAGCAGCAATCTCATACAACAGAAGGTTCCGTTGACTCCTTCACGAATTTATCATTATACTGATTCTATTTGAGAACTAAGGTAAATAAATAAACGGGGGTATATCCACCTTTTGTCCGACATATTGTTATTTTTTAGTACTTTTTTCTGATATTTGACTGCCATTCCCCCTTTCCATACAAAATAACTCACACAACCGAAGCACATTAAACAAATGAAATATGGAAATCGATTTAAAATAGACCTATTTTTTTCCAAAGTAGTCACGTGGTTTTACCTCATCTTCAGATAAACAAGTTGTCGACTTAATCAATTAACAAGTTGAATTCATCATGTCGACTTCTTATCACTATGTCATTACATTTATATTAGCAAGTCGACATTGTAATGCAATTATTTCTTCATCATTCCGACAAGTTGATTCTACATGACGATTAGATTCCAGCTTACAACACACAACATAACTAATAATTCCTACATTTTAGCAACAAAATAACTTTACAAGGGGTGTACCATATGCGCTTCCATAATTAAATTCAACATTTGTTTTCATCATTCAACAATCGTTTCAAAGTTTTATCTGAAACTAGGTTTTTAATTTTCAACAATGATTTTCAACATTCTAAATTAAGTTTCCGACTTTCAAAATTAGTTTTCAACATTCGATTTGTAATTTTTAACTTTTTCAAAATTCAACATAAAATTCAATATTTCAACATTCCAACATAAAATTAAACATTCAACAATCGTTTTCAACATTCCAACATAAAATTAAACATTCAACAATCGTTTTCAACATTTAACATTCGTTTCCCACATTGAAAGTTTGTTTTCAACATTCTTTTCAATTTTCAATAAACAACGTTCAAACATTCGTTATTAACATTCAAAATTAGTTACCAACATTCAAAATTGAATTTCAACATGTCAAAAATCGATTTTAAAAATTGAATGTTACTGATATTTTGGGAACTAATTTTGAATGTTTGGAACTTTTTAATGTTCAAAATCGGTTTTCAACATTGATGTTTTCAACATAGTTTTAAATACTCACTTTTCAACATTCGTTTCTAATATACAGTTTTCACAACATTAAACATTCGTTTTCAACATTTCAACATTCAGCATTCGTTTTTAACATTCAAAATCTCCTTAATCAATTGTGAAAACTAATGTAGAATGTTGAAAACTTATTTTGAATTCTAAAAAGTTCCAAACATTCAAAATTGGTTCCCAAAATATCAGTAACATTCCATTTTTAAAACTGGTTTTTAACATTCACCATTGGTTTCCAACATTCAAAATTTTCCAACATTCGATTTTCAATTTTAACAATGGTTTTCAAAATTCAATTTTTTTTTCAAAATTCAATCTACAACATTGGATATACGTTTATATCATTCAAAATTAGTTTCCAAAATTCGATTTTCAATTTTTAATGTTTTTTTTAATTTCAAAATTCGTTTTCAACATTCAATCTACAACATTCAACATTCGTTTCCAACATTCAAAGTTAGTTTCCAACATTTGATTTTCAATTTTCAACAATGGATTTCAAAACTCAACATTCGTTTTCAACATTCAAAATTAGTGTTTTAACATTCTTTTTTCAATATTCAACATTTGCACTTTTGTAAATTTGAAATTCGTTTTAAACATTCGTTGCAATTTTCAACATTGAAAATTAGTTTCTAGCATTCAAAATTAGTTTTCAACTTTCGATTTTTTACATTTAATATTCAACATTCACAACAATGGTTTTTAAAATTCATAATTCGTTTTCAACATTCAACATTCAATTTCTAACATTCAAAATGAGTTTTCAATATTCGATTTTCAATTCTTAACAAAGGTTTTCAAAATTCAATTCGTTTTAAACACTCACTTTTCAACGTTCAACATTCGTTTTTAGAATTCAAAATAAGTTTTCAACATTTTACATTAGTTTTCAACATTTGATTAAGGAGATAACTGTATTTATTGCATTTGAAGCTCTGACGGCATTAATTGGGATCTCATATCTGTCAAAAGCGTGTGCGCTTGCGCGTACGTCCCATATCAATAATTTTCAATTAATGCAATCTAAAAAAGTAACGTTATTCAATCAAAATGAACGTTACATTAGAATTTCAACATTCGTTTTTAACATTCAAAATATTCGATTTTCAATTTTCAACAATGGTTTTCAAAATTCAACATTTGTTTTCAACATTCAAAATTAGTTTCCAACATTCGATTTTCAACAATGGTTTTCAACATTCATATAGTTTCTAACCTTTTGTTTTCAATTTTCAAAGATGCATTTCAAACATTCGTGTCCAAAATTCACTTTTCAACATTCATTATTCGTTTTCAACATTGAACAGTCGTTTTTAACTTACAAAATTAGTTTCCAAATTTCGATTTTCGATTTTCAACAAAGGTTTTCAAAATGCAACACACAACATTCAATTTTCAAACTGCAATTTTCAACATTCAACATTCAATTTTCAAACTTCAATTTTCAACATTCAACATTCAATTTTCAAACTTCAACATTAGTTTCTAATATTCGATTTTCAATCTTCAACAATGGATGTTGAAATTCAACATTCGTTTCCAACATTCAATCAAAATTAGTTTTTTACATTCGATTTTCAATTTTCAACAATGGATTACAAAATTCAACATTCAAGTTTTTGACTATCACTTTTCAGTATTTAACATTCGTTTTTAACATTCTACGTTAGTTTTCAAAATTCGAAATTTTTATTCTACATTCAATTTTCAACATTTGTTTCCAACTTTCAAAATTGGTTTTTTTACATTCAAAACAAGTTTTCAACATTCGATTTTGAATTTTTAACAAGGGTTTATTTAAACATTCGCTTTCAACATTCAATTTACCATACATATTCAACATTCGTTTTACAAAATTCAAAAATAGTTCCTAACATTCAAAATTAGTTTTCAACATTTGATTTCAAAATTCAATTTTCATTATTTTTTAACATTTGATTTTCAATTTTTAACCATTGTTTTCAAAATTCAATTTTCAACATTAAACATTCGCTTTCAACATTTCATTTTACCACATTCAACATTTCAATTTACCACATTCGAAATTAGTTCCCAATATTCAAAATTAGTTAACGAAATTCGATTTCAAAATTTAACATTTGTTTTCATCATTCAACATTCGTTTCCAAAATTCGAAATTAGTTTTAAACATTCGATTTTTAATTTTCAAAATGGTTTTCAACATTTAAAATTAAGTTTCCAACTTTCAAAAGTAGTTTTCAACATTCGATTTTTAACATTTAACTATCGTTTTCAAAATTCAACATTTCAACATTCAATATTCGTTTTAAACATTCAACATTTGTTTTCAAAATTCACTTTAAAACATTCAACATTTATTTTTAAACATTCAAAATAAATTTTCAACATTCTACATTAGTTATTCTTTTTATTTCATTGGCAAATGGCTTTTTTTAGGCAATATATGTAGAAAATGTAAGGAACTATATCTTTTTCCTACGAATTGACAATTTGTTTTGATCCGACGTTATCAACTATTGTTGTATGACGTCAGAGAGTGAAATAACCACGTTTATTATTTCACATGTGAAATTATTGGTTTTTGTTTAACTGGGAAATCAATGTAATTCATTGCAACCAATGTAATAATTTTCAACATTCGATTTTCAATTTTCATCGTTGATTTTGAAATGTCAACATCCGTTCTCATAATTCAATAAACGTTCAACATTCGTTTTTAACATTCAAGTTCCCAACATTCAAGATTAGTTTTCAACATTGGATTTATTTTTTGCAATGCTTTCAAAATCCAACATTTGTTTCTTACATTCAATTTTCAAATTAAACATTCGTTTCCAAAAGACAAAATTAGTTTCCAACATTTTATTTCAAAATTCAACATTCGATTTTCAATTTTAAACAATGGTTTTCAAAATTCACCATCCGCGTTTTTTTGACATTCACTTTTTTTTACGTATTCGTATAATGTTAACATTCTACATTCGTTTTCAGCTTTCAACATTCAATTTTCAATTTTCGATTTTAAACATTCGGTTTCAACATTCAATTTTTAACAAAAAATATGCCTTTTCAACATTCAAAATTCATTTCCATATTCGATTTTTAATTTTGAAAAATGTTTTTCGACATTCAATATTATTGTAATTTTTACATTGACTTTTAAAATTCAATATTCTCGTTTTTAACATTCAATATTCGTCTTCAACATTCAATATTCGTTTTCAACATTCAACATTCGATTTTCAACATTGATTAATTAGCTTGTGGGACAAATTAAATGCCGTTTCAATTGAAATTATATTAATATCTGTCAATTGAAAATCATCTCACTTCAAAGATTTAACAAAAACTGTGACAGAAACACTAAATCGAAAAGTGGGGAAAGAATTCCACCTACAAATAAACCAACACCTGGAACAACGCTGTTAGAAAGTAGCTAGCTCTAATAAGCCAGTTTCTTAAAACCTAGCACCATGATGCTCGAAGTCATACATACCTGTGTGGAAAGACAAAGGTCACCAATAAATACAAAATAAACGGACCATGAAGTCAACTTTTTTTTTTGATAATTTTGGATAAGACTTTCTATATGGAGACCAGCCCACTCTTTATTTGCAGACTATGATCACATTTATTGCGGGTGCCAAAGTTATAAACAACAACATTATCTCGTGCGTATATTCTCAAATTGTACATGAGAAACTCAATCAAATGTTCAATCGCTGAGGTCAACAGATACCATTCACAACAACTCAACAACAAAATGTTTCCAGTCAAAACGTACTGGATTTTACCAATAACTTTTCTACTACCAAAACATAAAATTCTACGTTGGGAAATCTTGTCAGTTTTGTTATTTGGTATTTTTGTTCAATACATATTATATTATCAAATTCCAAATCATCTACATTTACTTTAATATTTCTACACAAGTCACTTCAACATAAATCATATTTTGCCAAAGTCTTCTGAAATCAAATATTTGCTATCAAAAGCTAACACAGATGTTGAAACATTTTTGCCAGATTCTATCCAACATAAAGAAATATGTATCAAATGATACAAACAGAAAAGACAGAATTGGGGAAATCTGGCGGTGATTTTTTATTTATATTTCTTAACATTTCTAACAAATTTAGGATTGGGAAATATTTCTAACGTTTTTAACACAATAAAACGATATGATTTAGAAAATGATGATATAGAATGGTTGACAATGGGTGGATCGAAATTATTTCAAAAAATCTGTTAACAAATAGTAATACCGGACTACAAAATTTGAATCAATGTTAACAAATGTCGATATTGAAAATAAGGAAACGACTTTAATATTGATTTGTCGTCGAGAAGAATTCTAAATGTTCACATTTGAAAAATATTTTTAACTTGTCGCAAAAAGTCTCAGTTCCAACTCGAGTCACAAAAAAATCTTTCACTTTGGTAGACAATATTTATAGTATTGAACCAGATAATATTCATTTTATATTTGTTTTAAAGTATTCTTATCAGTAACCAGTATGCATTTTGCACAAAAGTGGGTGAAAATAAAAAAAAAAATTCATGAATATATTATATATTACGTTCAGATCTACTAAACATTTCTATGCAAATGATTTTATCAATCACATATCTCAGTTTAATTGTGTATTAGAAATCGATGACCACTGTTGTCTTTTTTGAATATTTTTACTGAAGTATTAAATCATCATGGCATGCTCTTCTCATTAAAAAGAGAGTTAAACGTGTCAGTTTCGGAGATTCGTTTGTTTGAATCGGGTTGCTTCCTCAAAATATGACTTGTCCGTTTTAAAAGACTTGAGACATTTTTCTATAGATAAGACCGTTAGTTTTCCCGTTTGAAGGATTTTACACTAGTAATTTTTGGTGTCCTTTATAACTTCCTGTTTCGGTGTGAGCCAAACTTGACCTAATGATTAATTTTAAAAATTGTCGATATGGATGGAGAGTTGTTTCATTGGCACTCATATCACATCTTCTTATATATATATATATATATCTGTATCTACGTACGTCAGTCCATTTTGTTTACGAAAACAGGCAAAAAAACAAAAAGACTCTCTAAAAATCTGAAAAATAAAGTACTAGTTCTTGAATCCTTCATGCTCGAATGGACATTAGCCTGTAGTTTTTTTTTAGGTTTTTTTAATCTCATTTAGCATTAATTTTAATTACATTCTGATAAAATGAAGTTTAAGTTATAAAATGTATGACTTGGATCTAAACCACCGAGTTTAAATACTGCTTAAGGAACTTTTCAATCTTGTTTTCGGCTTATGTTTCATTGAGATATTGAAAAAATAGACCACAGCAACTTAAATATTTTTTTTTATTTTTGCTTTGTTAGATTTTCCCTTTTTATAACGGTTTTCAAAATAAGTTTTGTTCTTTTTTTGACGACGTTGTCAATTTCATGTTATATGTTAAACTATAATCCTGGTACCTTTGATAACTATCATGTCAATTTCATTAGCAAACTCCTTAGTTTATAGCAATAATTTTTCGTCTCAAGTGAGTATGATATAAAAAATTATCACACAAGTTTGCGCTCTGCTTTCATAGTTCTGCTCCAAAATGATGCCATTCTTTATATCTAAAGAACTCGACCTAAATGCACCGTAAACCATAAAATTTGGTGTACTATAAAAATATGTTTACAGAATTGCAAATGCATTTTCTCAATATTCTGTAAATGTTCAAACTTCTGATGAACATAATAATATAGGTGCGATAACTTCAACAAAATGTTGATACTGAATATCAATAGGTAATGATAACTGTTTAATCTTCATGTAGAGAGAGAACATTCTTGATCATGCTTGAACATGCTTGATCAAAAATCGTTTTTCTAGCAGTAAGAAAAATACCGTTGTAATTGAAAGTTCTTCCGAAATAATTGTAAAGATCTGAAACATTTATAGCATTACCGTATGTAAGAAATCAAAAGTTGTTTTGCTGGAAGACTGCATGTTGACTCTAAATGTCTTAATTGTCTGCGTCGTTGTTTTGTTATCTCAGCATTATTTACCGTTATCTTCTGTCAAAAAACCAAAGGGCTGACTTGATTATATATGGTGTTATTAACTGAGCATTAGGAGTATTGTTTACTTAATATTTAGTTTTTATGTGCAAGACGGGCATTGAAGACAGAATCTTTGGATTTTGGATACATTTTGTAGATATGAGAGCAACACATAATAGGGACATTTTTCATGTTATTTTTCTTAGGAGATGGTTTTAAGTAATGACAATGCCTGACATGATGCTTGGGGCTAGATGATCTAGGAAGTAAACCTGTGTGCTCATTTTATGAATTCTTTGATAATATCTCCTCCAAATCCGGTGGAAGCAAAGACAATTTTTGACCAATAAGACAATGATTTCACCAAAACAACCTTTGTGAGCATGCTTCAAAGACTCATAACTGCTCCAAAAGTAATCTTAAAAGTAATTTCAAGCATGTCAAATGGATATTATCAACAGCTACTTCATAAGTCTTAATATGTCTAAATATCTACAAAGAAATAGTGGAATGTTTATTTGGGGCATTCGACCTTTTTCAACTCAGATTTTGACACATTCAAATCGAAACTATAGAAAAATGGAATATTGTTAGTACATATAAAATAGAAACCGGGCTGAAGTATGTTCACTATTCACTATTCACTTTTCACTATTCAAAATTCCTGAATAGTGAACTGTGTTTTTTTGCACTATTCACTATTCAAGTTTATGAAATTGAATAAATTTAGTATCAACTTGTATATGTAAAAATGTGATAAAAAAACCAAGATATGCTATGCTTGCCAATGAGACAACTCTCTACAAGAGACAAAATGACCGGCACAGACATTTAAAACAGCTACTCACCGTACGGCCTTCAACAATGCACTAAGTCCCTGCCGCACAGTCAGCTTTGAAGGCCCCGAAATGACAATGTAAAACAATTCAAACGAGAAAACTATTAACGGCATTATTATTTATTAGGGTTCAATTCGTAACCTTTCAGAAAAAGTTTATTTAAAAGATCGTTAAGTTGATTTGTTAAGTGTAATGTTTGTAATGAATTGCTATAGGCATTCGATTAGAATACGAGGTCTGTGTAATATATAGTATTAAGGTATAAACAGATAGGATATTTGTTATGCCTATCCCTTTTATCTAGAATTATTTATTTTTTACGTGAAATTGAACTTGATCATGCATCTCAAATCCACTTATGCATATCTAGGAGCTTATGGTACAATTGTCGCATCTATTGTCATAATATTACATACATTTCAATGGGTGTGTGTGGGGTCCACTTTTATTAATCAAGCATTCGTTTCCGGCTTGGGATGTCCACATAAAATGAAATCAACCGTTTAAACGGTACTCGATGTGTCAGGGGAGGGCAAAAGAGTAATCATGTCTCAAAGTGCCAATTTTAAATTTCAAAATCTCATTGTCCAATATTAAAATTTCTCACATACTTATACAATTATATATAAAGATTTTAAGTAAAATATGAAAAAGGACTATAGGAGGTTATATACCCAAGGACTGAAAGTTTCGTCTAAAAAACTAGGGGTGTTTCCTCGATAAAATCTAATAATAGCACTAACTAATAGGATATCTGTATTGTGGAGCGCCCGAATACAGAAAACGGTCAACACGTTGTGATCGAATTTTGAACCCTTGAATCCCATAATTACAGGTATATCCTATATATCCTAAGAAAGGTAATAGAAGGGGGAACAAAACCTATATAGTGAATATAGTGCACAGATGCGGTTTAAGGGAGTAAGGAGAGCCCGAATGTCAAAAACGGCTGATTTGAAGAAAAAATGCTTCCCCCAGGACGTTATGATCGAATTTTGAACCCTTGACTCCCCTAATTTCAGGTACATCCTATATATCCTAAGAACGGTAATAGAAAGGGGAACAAAACCTATATATTGAATATAGTGCACAGATGAGGTTTAAGGGAGTAAGAAGCGCCCGAATGTCAAAAACGGCTGATTTGTAGAAAAAATGCTTCCCCCAGGACGTTATGATCGAATTTTGAACCCTTGAATCCCCTAATTACAGGTATATCCTATATATCCTAAGAAAGGCAATAGAAGGGGAAACAAAACCTATATAGTGAATATAGTGCACAGATGCGGTTTAAGGGAGTAAGAAGCGCCCGAATGTCAAAAACGGCTGATTTGTAGACAAAATGCTTCTCCCAGGACGTTATGATCGAATTTTAAACCCTTGACTTCCCTAATTACAGGTATATCCTATATATCCTAAGAAAGGTAATAAAAGGGGGAACAAAACCTATATAGTGAATATAGTGCACAGATGCCGTTTAAGGGAGTAAGGAGCGCCCGAATGTCAAAAACGGCTGATTTGAAGAAAAAATGCTACCCCCAGGATGTTATGATCGAATTTTGAACCCTTGAATCCCATAATTACAGGTATATCCTATATATCCTAAGAAAGGTAATAGAAGGGGGAACAAAACCTTTATAGTGAATATAGTGCACAGATGCGGTTTAAGGGAGTAAGGAGAGCCCGAATGTCAAAAACGGCTGATTTGAAGAAAAAATGCTTCCCACAGGACGTTATGATCGAATTTTGAACCCTTGACTCCCCTAATTACAGGTATATCCTATATATCCTAAGAACGGTAATAGAAAGGGGAACAAAACCTATATATTGAATATAGTGCACAGATGAGGTTTAAGGGAGTAAGAAGCGCCCGAATGTCAAAAACGGCTGATTTGTAGAAAAAATGCTTCCCCCAGGACGTTTATGATCGAATTTTGAACCCTTGAATCCCCTAATTACAGGTATATCCTATATATCCTAAGAAAGGCAATAGAAGGGGAAACAAAACCTATATAGTGAATATAGTGCACAGATGCGGTTTAAGGGAGTAAGAAGCGCCCGAATGTCAAAAACGGCTGATTTGTAGAAAAAATGCTTCTCCCAGGACGTTATGATCGAATTTTAAACCCTTGACTTCCCTAATTACAGGTATATCCTATATATCCTAAGAAATGTAATAAAAGGGGGAACAAAACCTATATAGTGAATATAGTGCACAGATGCGGTTTAAGGGAGTAAGGAGCGCCCGAATGTCAAAAACGGCTGATTTGAAGAAAAAATGCTACCCCCAGGATGTTATGATCGAATTTTAAACCCTTGAATCCCATAACTACAGGTATATCCTATATATCCTAAGAAAGGTAATAGAAGGGGGAACAAAACCTTTATAGTGAATATAGTGCACAGATGCGGTTTAAGGGAGTAAGGAGAGCCCGAATGTCAAAAACGGCTGATTTGAAGAAAAAAATGCTTCCCCCAGGACGTTATGATCGAATTTTGAACCCTTGACTGCCCTAATTACAGGTATATCCTATATATCCTAAGAACGGTAATAGAAAGGGGAACAAAACCTATATATTGAATATAGTGCACAGATGCGGTTTAAGGGAGTAAGAAGCGCCCGAATGTCAAAAACGGCTGATTTGTAGAAAAAAATGCTTCCCCCAGGACGTTATGATCGAATTTTGAACCCTTGAATCCCCTAATTACAGGTATATCCTATATATCCTAAGAAAGGCAATAGAAGGGGAAACAAAACCTATATAGTGAATATAGTGCACAGATGCGGTTTAAGGGAGTAAGAAGCGCCCGAATGTCAAAAACGGCTGATTTGTAGAAAAAATGCTTCTCCCAGGACGTTATGATCGAATTTTAAACCCTTGAATCCCCTAATTACAGGTATATCCTATATATCCTAAGAAAGGTAATAAAAGGGGGAACAAAACCTATATAGTGAATATAGTGCACAGATGCGGTTTAAGGGAGTAAGGAGCGCCCGAATGTCAAAAACGGCTGATTTGAAGAAAAAATGCTACCCCCAGGACGTTATGATCGAATTTTGAACCCTTGAATCCCATCATTACAGGTATATCCTATGTATCCTAAGAAAGGTAATAGAAAGGGGAACAAAACCTATATAGTGAATATAGTGCACAGATGCGGTTTTAGGGAGTAAGGAGCGCCCGAATGTCAAAAACGGCTGATTTGAAGAAAAAATGCTTCCCCCAGGACGTTATGATCGAATGTTAAACCCTTGAATCCCCTAATTACAGGTATATCCTATATATCCTAAGAAAGGCAATAGAAGGGGGAACAAAACCTATATAGTGAATATAGTGCACAGATGCGGTTTAAGGGAGTAAGGAGCGCCAGAATGTCAAAAACGGCTGATTTGAAGAAAAAATGCTTCCCCCAGGACGTTATGATAGAATTTTGAACCCTTGAATCCCCTAATTACAGGTATATCATATATATCCTAAGAAAGGTAATAGAAGGGGAAACAAAACCTATATAGTTTTACCTTTTACTACCTTTCTTAGGATTATAGGATATACCTGTAATTAGGGGATTCAAGGGCTGAAATCTTGATCCTAACATGCTTGTTGACGTATTTTTTTAAAAGGTTCGGCCGTTTTTGGTACTCAGCCCCTCCAATACCCCTTAAATCGGATCTGTGCACTATATTCACTATATAGGTTTTGTTCCATCTTCTATTACCTTTCTTAGGATATATAGGATATACTAGTACCTGTAATTAAGGGATTCAAGTGTTCAAAACTCGATCGTAACATGCTTGTTGACGAATTTTTATTAGGTTCGGCCGTTTTTGATATTCGGAAGCTCCAATACCCCTTGAATCGGATCTGTGCACTATATTCACTAAATATGTTTTGTTCCCCCTTCTATTATCTTTCATAGGATATATAGGATATACCTGTAATTAGGGATTCAAGGGTTCAAAACTTGATCGTAACATGCTTGTTGACGTATTTTTTATTGATTTCAGCCGTTTTTGGTACTCATGTCAGCCGCTCCAATACCCTTTAAATCGCACCTGTGCACTATATTCACTATATAGGTTTTGTTCCACCTTCTATTACCTTTTTTAGGATATATAGGATATACCTGTAATTAAGGGATTCAAGGGTTCAAAACTCGATCGTAACATGGTTGTTGAGGTATCTTTTTATTAGGTTCGGCCGTTTTTTGGTACTCAGCCGCTCCAATACCCCTTAAATCGGATCTGTGGGCTATAGTCACTATATAGGTTTTGTTCCATCTTCTATTACCTTTCTTAGGATATATAGGATATACCTGTAATTAGGGGATTCAAGGGTTCAAAACTCGATCGTAACATGCTTGTTGACGTATTTTTTATTAAGTTCGGCCGTTTTTAGTATTCGGCCGCTCCAATACCCCTTGAATCGGATCTGTGCACTATATTCACTAAATAGGTTTTGTTCCACCTTCTATTACCTTTCTTAGGATATATAGGATATACCTGTAATTAGAGGTTTCAAGGGTTCAAAAATCGATCGTAACATGCTTGTTGTATTTTTTATTAGGTTCGGCCGTTTTTGGTATTCGGCCGCTCCATTACCCCTTAAATCGGATCTATGCACTATATTCACTATAAAGGTTTTGTTCCACCTTTATTACCTTTTTTAGGATATATAGGATATATACCTGTAATTATGGGATTTAAGGGTTCAAAAACTTGATCTAAACATGCTTGTTGACTTATTTTTTATTAGGTTCGGCCGTTTTTAGTACTCAGCCGCTCCAATACCCCTTAATCGGATCTGTGCACTATATTCACTATAATAGGTTTTGTTCCACCTTCTATTACTTTCATTATGATATATAGGATATACCTGTAATTAAGGGATTCAAGGGTTCAAAACTCGATCGTAACATGCTTGTTAGTATTTTTTATTGAGGTTCGTCGTTTTTGGTATTCGGCCGCTCCAATACCCCTTAAATCGATCTGTGCACTATATTCACTATATAGTTTTGTTCCACCTTTACTACCTTTTCTTAGGATTATAGGATATACCTGTAATTAGGGGATTCAAGGGTTCAAAACTTGATCCTAACATGCTTGTTGACGTATTTTTATAGGTTCGACCGTTTTTTGGTACTCAGCCGCTCCAATACCCCTTAAATCGGATCTGTGCACTTTATTCACTATATAGATTTTGTTCCATCTTCTATTACCTTTCTTTAGGATATATAGGATATATCTGTAATTAGGGGATTCAAGTGTTCAAACTCGATCGTAACATGCTTGTTGACGAATTTTTTATTAATTCGGCCGTTTTTGGTATTCTTGTCAGCCGTTCCAATACCCCTTAAATCAGATTTGTGCACTATATTCACTATATAGGTTTTGTTCCACGTTCTATTACCTTTCTTAGGATATATAGGATATTTCCTGTAATTAGGGGATTCAAGGGTTCAAAATCGATCGTAACATGCTTGTTGACGTATTTTTTTATTAGGTTCGGCAGTTTTTAGTATTCGGCCGCTCCAATACCCCTTGAATCGGATCTGTGCACTATATTCACTAAATGGTTTTGTTCCACCTTCTATTACCTTTTCATAGGATATATAGGATATACCTGTTATTAGGGGATTCAAGGGTTCAAAACTCGATCTAACATGCTTGTTGACGTATTTTTTATTAGGTTCGGCCGTTTTTGGTATTCGGCCGCTCCAATACCCCTTAAATCGGATCTGTGCACTATATTCACTATAAAGGTTTTGTTCCACCTTTTACTACTTTCTTAGGATATATAGGATATACCTGTAATTAGGGGATTCAAGGGTTCAAACTCGATCGAACATGCTTGTTGAGTATTTTTTATTAGGTTCGGCCGTTTTTGGTATTCGGCGCTCCAATACCCCTTAAATCGGATCTGTGCACTATATTCACTAAATAGTTTTGTTCCCCTTCTATTACCTTTCTTAGGATATATAGGATATACCTGTAATTAGGGATTCAAGGGTTCAAAATCGATCGTAACATGCTTGTTGACGTATTTTTTATTAGGTTCGGCCGTTTTTGTATCGGCCGCTCCAATACCCCTTAAATCGGATCTGTGCACTATATTCACTAAATAGGTTTTGTTCCACCTTCTATTACCTTTCTTAGGATATATAGGATATACCTGTAATTAGGGATTCAAGGGTTCAAAAATCGATCGTAAACATGCTTGTTGACTATTTTTTATTAGGTTCGGCCGTTTTTTGTATTCGGCCGCTCCAATACCCCTTAAATCGGATCTGTGCACTATATTCATATAAAGGTTTTGTTCCACCTTTATTACCTTTTCTTAGGATATATAGGATATACCTGTAATTAGGGATTTCAAGGGTTCAAAACTCGATCGTAAACATGCTTGTTGACTATTTTTTATTAGGTTCGGCGTTTTAAGTATCGGCCGCTCCAATACCCCTTAAATCGGATCTGTGCACTATATTCACTATATAGGTTTTGTTCCACCTTCTATTACCTTTCTTATGGATATATAGGATATACCTGTAATTAGGGATTCAAGGTGTTCAAAACTCGATCGTAACATGCTTGTTGACGTATTTTTTATTAGGTTCGGCCGTTTTTTGGTATTCGGCCGCTCCAATACCCCTTAAATCGGATCTGTGCACTATATTCACTATATAGGTTTTGTTCCACCTTTTACTTACCTTTCTTGGATATATAGGATATACCTGTAATTAGGGGATTCAAGGGTTCAAAAACTGATCGTAACATGCTTGTTGACGTATTTTTATTAGGTTCGGACCGTTTTTGGTACTTCAGCCGCTCCAATACCCCTTAAATCGGATCTGTGCACTATATTCACTATATAGGTTTTGTTCCATCTTCTATTACCTTTCTTAGGATATATAGGATATACCTGTAATTAGTGGATTCAAGGGTTGAAAACTTGATCGTAACATGCTTGTTGACGTATTTTTTATTAGGTTCGGTCGTTTTTGGTACTCATGTCAGCCTCTCCAATACCCCTTAAATCGGATCTGTGCACTATATTCACTATATAGGTTTTGTTCCACCTTTTACTATCTTTCTCAGGATATATAGGATATACCTGTAATTAGGGCTTGTTGACGTATTTTTTAATAGGTTTGGCCCTTTTTGGTATTCTGCCGCTCCAATACCCCTTAAATCGGATCTGTGCACTATATTCACTAAATAGATTTTGTTCCCGCTTCTATTACCTTTCTTAGGATATATAGGATAGACCTGTAATTAGGGGATTTAAGGGTTTAAAATCGATCGTAACATGCTTGTTGACGTATTTTTTATTAGGTTCGGTCGTCTTTGGTATTCGGCCGCTCCAATACCCCTTAAATTGGATTTGTACACTATATTCACTATATAAGTTTTGTTCCACCTTTTACTACCTTTCTGAGGATATATAGGATATACCTGTAATTATGGGATTTAAGGGTTCAAAACTTGATCGTAACATGCTTGTTGACGTGTTTTTTGTTAGGTTCGGCCGTTTTTGGTACTCAGCCGCTCCAATACCCATTAAATCGGATCTGTGCACTATATTCACTATATAGGTTTTGTTCCACCTTCTATTACCTTTCTGTAATTAGGGGAATCAAGGGTTCAAAATCGATCGTAACATGCTTGTTGACGTATTTTTTATAGGTTCGGCCGTTTTTGGTATTCGGCCGCTCCAATACCCCTTAAATCGGATCTGTGCACTATATTCACTATATAGGTTTTGTTCCACCTTCTAATACCTTTCTTAGGATATATAGGATATACCTGTAATTAGTGGATTCAAGGATCAAAACTTGATCGTAACATGCTTGTTGACGTATTTTTTATTAGGTTCGGCCGTTTTTTGTACTCAGCAGCTCCAATACCTCTTAAATGGGATCTGTGCACTATATTCACTATATAGGTTTTGTTCCACCTTCTATTACCTTTCTTAGGATATATAGGATATACCTGTAATTAGGGGATTTAAGGATTCAAAACTCGATCGTAACATGCTTGTTGTATTTTTTATTAGGTTCGGTCGTTTTTGGTATTCGGCCGCTCCAATACCCCTTGAATCGGATCTGTGCACTATATTCACTAAATAGGTTTTGTTCCCCCTTCTATTACCTTTCATACGATATATAGGATATACCTGTAATTATGGGATTCAAGGGTTCAAAACTTGATCGTAACATGCTTGTTGACGTATTTTTAATTAGGTTTGACCGTTTTTGGTACTCATGTCAGCCGCTCCAATTATGACCAATACCCCTTAAATCGGATCTGTGCACTATATTCACTATATAGGTTTTGTTCCTTCTTCTATTACCTTTTTAGGATATATAGGATATACCTGTAATTAGGGGATTCAAGGTTTAAAACTCGATCGTAACATGCTTGTTGACGTATTTTTATTAGGTTCGGCCGTTTTTGGTACTTCGCCGCTGCAATACCCCTTAAATCGGATCTGTGCACTATATTCACTATATAGGTTTTGTTCCACCTTCTATTACCTTTCTTAGGATATATAGGATATACCTGTAATTAAGGGATTCAAGGGTTCAAAACTCGATCGTAACAGGCTTGTTGACGTATTTATTTATTAGGTTCGGCAGTGTTTGGTACTCAGCCGCTCCAATACCCCTTAAATCGGATCTGTGCACTATATTCACTATATGGGTTTTGTTCCACCTTCTATTACCTTTCTTAATTAGGATATACCTGTAATTAGGGGATTCAAGGGGTTCAAAACTCGATCGTAACATGCTTGTTGACGTATTTTTTATTAGGTTTTCGGGTGCTCCATAATACATATCTCCTATTTTTCGGGGGCTATTTTTAGATTTTTCTTCAGGGTAACACCCCTAGTATACATGTATTATACGAAACTTAGAATTATTGGAACATTAAGACATACGGTACTAATAATAATTATTTTGCCCTTCCCTGACACAAGTTGTACCGTTCAGCCGGTGGATTTAATTTGATGTGGACATCCCGATAAAATAATGTTGGCGAAAACGAATGCTTACTTAAAAATTATTTCACAAAACAGACCAACTTTTGAATAAACTTATTCTAAAACGTTACCGATTCAAAATTTTAATGAGATCTTTAAATATTGTTTTTATTGGTATTGATATTGATTTTGTTATCCATAAATTAAACTATATAGTATTATCGTATACATGACCTATAGTTGTTCATTTTTGTGTCATTTTGGTCTCTTGTGGACGGTTGTCTCATTGACAATTATTCCACATCTTCTTTTTTTTTATATATATTTCATGGATCTAATCAATCTGTCGATTCCTATATCTTCGAATTGCACAGGTTATGTTTTTCTCAGACAGTTTATGCCGTCTTTACTCTAAATCAATGTTGAATGACTGTGTACTGATTGATAATCAGTTAAGTCGTAGATGTATGATTTTTTTTAATAGTTGTTATTGGATTTGAACTAGCTGACAGTAACTGCGAGTACTCTCAGTTTGTACTAAGTGGCTTTTTGTAGTTGGGATGTACAAGTATCCGGCCACGTTCACTCTATGGTTTTGTTCTGACGTTACGCACTGTATTGGTGCCACTCAGCGTTACACGACGTTCCTAATAAAACGACGATTTTGACGTTGTTCCACGGAAAGTTTCAAACGTTGACCTTATATTCTACTCATGTGAAAATACCGCTTAAAGTGAAGAGATGTTCGAAGTTGCTTCTTTGTATGGTTTTATTTTTTCAAGCCGGTGCAAATGCAAAATTCCATTAAAACAAAATTTTAGATACATGAACAATTTTTAAATTTTGCGAAGATTTGTCTGCAACAATAGCACAAAATGACAATTTGATGTCTTGTAAAATGATTTAAATATATAAAAAGAAGATGTGGTATGATTGCCAATGAGACAACTCTCCACAAGAGATCAAAATGACACAGAAATTAACAACTATAGGTCACTGTACGGCCTTCAACAATCAGTTTCTTCTATTTCTTAAAATTGAGCAATGCTCTCTCTGCCAGAAGACGTTTCCTATCTTTGCTAGTGAAATTGTAAATATTTCGTTTCTTGTTTCTGTCTCTTTTCCCCAATTACAAGTTTATATATGTTTGTTGTAATTTGGTAATAACGCTCCCTTCATTAATATTCAAATGCTTCTTGATTTGTCTTTGATTATGTGAAAGATGTAGGTAGTATATCGCAAGCTATTTTTCTTTTCATAATCTTATTTTATCAACACTTTAATCATGGGACTATTATACTGTATACTAACGTTAATATAAAAGTCCAAGAATTTGGTTTTATTTAATTTTTAATTATGACGTATAAGTAAGTCAAAAATCTTAACATCAATCTCGATTTTATGGAAAATGTTAACTATATCATTATTTAAAAAATCTTTAACAAAAAACTTTATAAAATGTGCATCATGTTTGAAAAAGAAATACGTGCTCTTATGCTGCCGTTGCCAACTTTCAATAATTTAAAGTTGGTCGGGGTCTTTATTATTTTTTTTAAAAAGAAAACGTTTTCATTGATTAATTTTTTTAAAGCAGGATTGTTTTACCAGGCAAATAATTAAGAAAATTCATGTTATGTAGGAATTTACACATTTTGCACATAAATCAGGCGTTTGTTTTCTCGTTTGAATTGTTTTACATTTGTCATTTCGGGGCTTTTCATAGCTGACTATAAGGTAAGGGTTTTGCTCATTGTTATTTGCATATAGAAATTATTCATTGGTCTTATACGGCCGCATCTTCTACTTTATTGTGAAAATGAGAACCGTGATTCTGTATTGTTTTGTTTTTGTTTTCGGAAACATATTTTGCAAGCTATCCTTTCATCTTATATTTTTTCACAAACTCAAGCTTCGAAAAAGGGTCGGCAGTCAATACTTTTTTTTTCAAATATTTTAAATTATAGAATTTGGCAATGTATGGAAAACTTTTACACAGACCAATACCTACATCACAGATTACCAGCAGGTCGAAATCCGATTATGAATAATACAACTTATTTTTTTACTAGATGTGATTTTTTTAAGTAACTGCTTTATGTGCATGTTTACAAAGTTCAGTGTTTTCTCAAGCGAAAAACTATGGACCGTCAATATTTTTGGTTCCGCGTTTCTATTTTCAACATATAACTGAGTATCGGTTTACACAAAATCTTCTTTGACATTCATCTGATTATTTTTATGTTTTCAGTTTCAATCTTTTTGGTTTCGTTTTCACATTGTTTTAAAAGTATAATCAAAGTACTGAAGTACTGAACCTCGGATGACCGCAAGTTCTTGTGGATGTTCACAAGCACTTGTCTCAGAAAAAAAATCACATTTCTATACCGGAAAACTGTTTATGTACAGAGATATATTTTTTCTGAGACAAGTTCGTGCGTGGATGATGAATAAATGACAAGGAATTCAACTTCACTGCTTTAATATATATTATATAGTGGTGATACAAATACGTATACTATGTTTTGTGGTTATATATTATATTCATAATTGTATATAGCAGATACATGTATGTATAATTTTCATCCAATTGTATATCATTATATTCTACGATTCTAATAAAAGTGCAGTACAAGTGCATGGTGGACACTCTTCTATAAAAATTCGATTTTTCCAATAGATTGGATTTGAGTAGACATTCATATTTTCCCGAAAAAACTTTCTTGTGATATTCTTCCGCATGCGTTAACACAATTTTTCTGTACGTGTGCATTTTTTAATGCATATAAATATTTGTAACGACATAATATTTTCGTATTATAAATTTCTGTTCTTATGAGTATTCATTGAAGAAGTGAATTTATAACAAGCGATAAGAAATGTTATTTTGCACTCGATGATATCCGCGTATTTATACGATCGGTTACCAAACAACAAAAGTCAAATCTCTATGGCAACAATACATCGGAATTCCCACACGGTCATCGCGATGTAAAAATTAAAAATCAACCTATGTTTTGTGGCGTTCTGCGAAGATGAAAAAAAAGATCTACTTTACACCGCAGATTGATTGGTTGATTTGTTTTCTAGAATGAGTTGGGAGTGTCTGCAAATTAATACCTTGGAGCTAGCTGCTACATGTTTGTGTGTCATCCATCATATATGTCGGACAACTACTCTCACACTCTCTCTCTCTTTCGTTCTTTCTCAAATTATGGTAAAAGAAAAGTTTCAATTTCAATATGCTAGTTTCATCACATGCCTATGTACCAGGCAATTCTGTTGGAGATTCGAGAAAATAATCTTTATTCTGCCAGACTAATTCTAAATGTAATAACCTTATTTTTCAAACCCATATTGCTAGGTAGATGACTAGGAATTGTTCTACTCACAGTAGATAAAAAAATGATCGTTAGCTATACTGAAATGTTTATGACATACAAGTATTTCTCTGATAAAACGTTTTGTTAAATGAGTCGATGCGACAAAAAAAAATGATTGCACGTTTTACTGAAATGTTCACGACTAAGGTGTACTTTTTCTCATAATTTTTTTGGGAGAATTTTCATTCATGTGTATAGCTTCGAATCTTTTAATAGCAACGCTAGGAATTACAGATACTATCTGGCTTATGAGGATAATTTAGAAGATCTCACTTTTGATCGCATTTTCATTTTCAATGTATCTTGATTTTATAAAGTGGGAGTGTGGTTATTAGTAAGTTATCTCTTTGTTATACCTTCGGGGCCTTGTCTTTATGAAATATCCGAGTTAAATATATCGACATCTTATATGCATGAATTAATGCAGAACTGTATTTTAAGGGGGTTCGCGGGTCTAAATCATTTATATAGGATTTCTCTATATTTCTCTATAAATGAACTTTATCTTATAGTGAATAGAAAAATAAAATAAAAAAGTGGGGTCACCGTTCATTTGCGCTCACAATTTGCCTTCGAAAGAAGCATACATTTTTGTAAAGGTGAGGTTTTTTCTGTTGAAGTAATAGGAGAAATAAATTTAATATCGAAATAAAAAAAGAAATTTATTACAGAAATCGCTCAAATTTTACAATAATTTAGTTTAAGTACAGCTTGTATGGAAATTATATTAAAAAATATAGGTCACCGATGAGTTAAAAAAGATATTTCAATTTTAAAGCCAAAAATGGCATTTTTCCACCAAAGGGAGATAATTTGGAACTTTTTCAATGATATATACATTTTAAAAGTCATCTGGGGCCAACACGAATTGTTTGTTTTGAATGATTTTTGTACCATATGATAAGTAACAACTACAAATGGTAACAAATAAAATTTGAAATGAAAAACAAATGTTTATTTTTTTTCTGAAATTTTTATACCCTCGAGCCTCCTTAATGCATATTAAACGAGAACTTTATTTTTTTTTAGATCAGACCATATCATGAAATTATGTGTTGCCAAATATACAAGAAAATTCGTATACAGTTTAACGTTATTATAACGCGAACGTAAAATTACGGTTACGGGGACATTTCATTGGACATCTTAGATCGTTTCGGATTTTCTAACTGCAATTCAAACAAAAGTACATAGCATATCATTTTAAAGGAAATTAAATGTATTTTCCATTCATATCAGTTAACAGGTGTTAAAAATTGAGATATAGTAGAATTTTGTTTGATAAAAAGCCTCTGAATTATTCTTTGTGTTATTTTGTCCACATCGGGACATTTTATTGGACACGGGGAAAATGACGATGTTTTTAAAATAAGACCGCAGTTACTTAATGATGACTTCAGATAGCTTCTTCGGGACATGTATAATTTTTCTGATATTATTAAAATCCATTTTCGTCCGTTATATCTTATGAAAATGAAGACAGAAAAAAAATTTACGGGTTGAGCAGCTAATTGGGACATTTTTTCTCTTTTTTATTTAAAGTCTTTTGACGATCTTCCTTCTCTTCAGTTAAAAACGTCTATTACTACATTTTAAGTTAAATGTATACAAAACAATTGCAAAATTTTTAACCATTCTACTTACTAATGAATCCGCACTGGGATTTTAAAGACTCACAAAAACAAAATTGTAACAGCGGGACACCCTTGAAATGACGTTATAGGCATCGAAATGAGCAAAGTTTTTCATTAAATATATATTTCTATGTGTATCCATCCTATGAGTTGCAGCCTTTTACAACTGATTTTTGTCATTGTTCTTATGTTGTACTGTTTTACCACCGTCCGAGGTTAGGAGAGAGTTGGGAGCCTGTAATTCAGTGGTTGGTATTTTTTTCGCTGTGTTACATATATTTGTTTTTGTTCATTTTCTGTGTACATTAATAAGGTCGTTAGTATTAAGTGACTTTATTTGCGGTATGAGCTTTACTGGTTAATTGTTGGGAGGCCATACGGTTACCTGTAGCTGTTAATTTTTGTGTCATTGTGGTCTCTTGTGAAGAGTTGTGTCATTGTGAATTAGACCACTAATATATATACAAGCAGATATTTCAGTAATTCAATTTGAATAAACCTGAATTGTGAATAGTGCAAAAAAACACAGTTCACTTTTCATTAATTTTGAATAGTGAAAAGTGAAAAGTGAATAGTGAACGTACTTCAGCCCGTATTACATTCGTTTTCAATATTTTACATTCGTTTTCAACATTTTACATTCGTTTTTAACATTTTACATTCGTTTTCAACATTCAATTTCCAACATTTAAAATACGTTTTTAACATTCAACATTCGTTTCAAACATTTAAAATTAGTTTCCAACTTTCAAAATTAGTTTCCAACTTTTAAAATTAGTTTCAAACTTTCAAAATTAGTTTTTAACATTCGATTTTCAATTTTTAACAATGGTTTTCAGCAAAGGTTTTTTTTAAAAAATTCAACATTCAAAATAAGTTTTAACATTTAATTTTCAATTTTTAACAATGGTTTTCAAAATTCGACATTCGTTTTTTTCAGTCGTTTTCAACATTCAATATCTAACATTCGATTTTCAATTTTCAACAATGGATTCAATTTTTTGACCTTCACCTTTACAACATTTAACATTCGTTTTTAACATTCTACATTAGATTTCAACATTCGAATTTCAATTTTTAACAATGGTTTTCAGCAAAGGTTTTTTTTTAAAAATTCAACATTCAAAATAAGTTTTAACATTTAATTTTAAATTTTTAACAATGGTTTTCAAAATTCGACATTCGTTTTTTTTCACTCGTTTTCAACATTCAATATCTAACATTCGATTTTCAATTTTCAACAATGGATTCAATTATTTGACCTTCACCTTTTCAACATTTAACTTTCGTTTTCAACATTCAAAATTAGTTTCTAACATTCAAAATTAGTTTTCAACATTCGATTTTCAATTTTTAACAATGTTTTAAAAATTTAACATTCCTTTATGACACTCACTTTTCATTCGTTTTAAACGTATCCAACATTCAAAACTGGTTTTCAATATTTGATTTTCAATTTTCAACAATGGTTTTCAAATTAAAACATTCGCTTTCAACATGCAATTTGCTACATTCAAAATTCATTTTTATTACATTAAAAATTAGTTCCCAACATACTATAGTTTCCTACATTCGATTTTCAATTTTCCACAATAGTTTCAAAATTCAACATTCGTTTTTAACATTCAATTTTCAACATTCAACATTCGTTTCCAACATTCAGACTTAGTTTCCAACATTCGATTTTCAATTTTTAACAATGGATTTCAAAATTCAACATTCGTTTCCAACAATCAATTTTCAACATTCTACATTCGTTCTTTACATTCAACATTCATTTCTAACATTCCAAATTTGTTTTTAACATTGGATTTAATTTTTAACAATGGTTTTCAAAATTCAACATTTGTGTTTTTGACAATCAATTTTCAACATTTAACATTCGTTTCCAACATTTTACACTAGCTTTCAACATTCCATTTTCAATTTTCAACATTCAACATTAGATTTTCAATTTTCAACAATGGTTTTCAAAATTCAACATCTGCTTTTAAAACATTTAACATTCTTTTTCAACATTCTTCATTCGTTTTCAGCTTTCAACATTCATAATTGAAAAATTTTCGACAATGGTTTTCAAAATTCAACATTCGATTTCAACATTCAATTTTTAACATACTTTTTCAACATTCACAAATAGTTTTCAACATTCAATTTTCAAAATTCAACATTTATATATATTAACTTTATATTAACTTTATTTCCTTCTTATCGAAGATTTTGCATGTATTAAACAGTTTTGTACAATAATAATATTTACATTTTTATTGGTCAAGACATCAGAGTGATTAAATTATTTAAATGTCATATATTGACAAGAGTGATTGAATCAATTGAATGTCACTTTAAAGTAAATGATAATACTGAATCAGTTGAATGTCACTTTAAAGTAAATGATAATACTGAATCAGTTGAATGTCACTTTAAAGTAAATGATAATACTGAATCAGTTGAATGTCACTTTAAAGTAAATGATAATACTGAATCAGTTGAATGTCACTTTAAAGTAAATGATAATATTTCAGAAGGTAAGTTAACTGTTATATAACGCTGCACATCCGTTGAACATGTGTAATACAAGTTTTTGAGAAATAAATACTGTTATCATTATCCAGATCATATTCCGTATAACATGACAAAAGTGTTGCTGTGAATGTGGATGAAGTTAGATTGTCTAGATACACACTGAACACAATCGGATTAATACTTATTAAGTCCTCCTCCCAAAGCTTCGATCTTAAGTCTGATAGACGATCGCACACACACATGATATGTTCAATAACGTTATAGAAAAACTGTCCACATTTATCGCATAAGAGAGGCGACTCTTCTGTTCGGATGACGGAACATAGGTCAACAATATATTTAGCTCCTTCTCTGAAGTTAGGATTAGTTTTAGCAATAACCCAAGCTCTGTGTGGTACAATGTGTTTGTGAATTTTACGGAAAATTTCAAAGTCACTGTTAACTGATATTCTTTGTTGCCATCTGTTGTTTTCAGAATTCGCTATGGAAGTGGAAATATATCTGTTTCATACAGCTTTACTTGGGAAGCTGTCTGATTTCACGAAATCTTCAACAAAGTTTATCAAATCGTATTTAACGGCTATTCTGATTAGATCTGGTACAAAACCATCTTGCTTTTTGACACATTTGTTTCTAAATTCTAAAAGTCGTAGTAATAGTATACGTTTTGGTAATAAGTTATTGTCCATTCTACATAATCTTCCAAAAAATTGTAACTTGCACTTGTAAATATAGCACTCCACAGGAAGCCAACCGAGTAGGCTTGTGCACTTGTCGGATCGTGTTCGTGCAGGAAGCCCTTGAATAATTTACATATATATTTGTGAGAACGTTCTAACATTGTTAATTCAGTATTTGAAAGACCATACCAAAGCTCACGAGCAAACATTGCCTTTGAATAACACATCTGAAATACTATTTTAGAGCACGATAATGGATTGAGGAAGGATGGGTGTATTCCGGATTTCATTACAGATAACGCAGTTGCACGCAAAATTCGGCATGCATTTAAAGTTCTTGACATGCTCTTACATTCGGCATTTAACATGCTCTTACATTCGGCATTCAAACATGCTTGGTTGATGTTACTACTGGAATGTCCGCTCCCTAAAGTTTCAATGGTTGACTTATGGTAGCACATTTTGAAGAACAAAATTTTAGTACTTCACTTTTTGCTGATTAAAATCTGAAGCCCCAATTTTCGCTATATGTTTGGCAAATATCTATCAAAGTTTTCATACCTTTTGATGTTGTAGATATAAGAGCGATGTCGTCCGCTTCTACGGTACTGCTTACGCGAAGATTGAATAGCATACTTCCATAAGGACTTTCATGTAATTGTCTAAGAAGATCATTAATGAACACTAAATAAAAAACAGCAGACAGCACTCCACCTTGTCTTACGCCTCTTTTGAGGTTGAACCATTTTGAACACTTTCCTTTAAATTGCACACAGCTTCGCATGTTCTGGTACATTTCATAGATCAACAGCCAAGTTAAACCCCGAACTCCATATATATACAACTTAACTAATAGTCCTTTGTGCCATAGAATATCAAATGCTTTCATGCTGTCCAGAAGTGTGACGATAATATTGCTATGACGCTCTAAGTTATGGTGTACCACTTCTTGCATGTTAAAACTTGCTTGCATGTTTGCTAGATAATGTCTTCTGGTAGGCAACTTGTGATTGGTGTGGAAAGTTGTGATGAAGCGATGGTAAACGAGTATATAGTGCCTTTTCAAACAGTTTTGATATGCTACACAGAAGAGAAATTCCCCGATATGAATTCGGATCAGACTTTGATTTGTTTCCACCTTTGAATAGAGGTATGATACAACTGTCTTTCCAGCTTATCGGTGTGTAGCATGTTTCCAATACAAGATTAAACAAACTACAAAGATGACGATGAAGTAGCTTTCCGCCGTATTTCAAATGTTCGTAACAGATTCCATCTAACCCTGGAGATTTGTTACACGGCAAATTGTCACAAAGTTTATATAGTTCGTCGAAAGTAAATTCCTCGATATTTTCGTTTGTGTTTGTACGGACAGTTGCTAACAAGTCGTTGATAGTATTATCGATAGCTTTTTCATTCACAGGATTGATCAAGTTGCTATCGAAACTGAATACAGATTGGAAATGAGTCACCCAACCGTCACGTATTTCGTCTGAAGAAATGAGTTGAATACCGCTAATATTTAATTGTTGACAATGCGATTCACTTTTGCGTCCACTTTTTATCACAGACCACACAAAACGTTGATCACAGTCGACAGATTCTTCGATTTTACGATTTATTTCACTAATGTAGTTTTCATATGCTAGCTCAAGCTGTTTTCTCAAATTCAGTTTAGCGCTTTTGTAATCAATGTAATGTTTGTCATTACGGTCATGAAATTTACCATTCTCAATCCATGTTCGACGTTGTAATCTCATAATTGTATGATATTCTTTCACAGTCTTTGTCCAATACGGTTTTAAATGTTTTACGTACTGTTTACCGGGAAGAGTTTCCATGTCAAAATAGCATCGACTATTTCGCTGTAGTATTGTTCAATATTAGCCGAAGTAGCAGTTCGTGATTTAATGTCCCATAAGAATTGTGACACGGCAAAGGAATAGTCGGCAATAGCACCGTTCTGTACAGCTTTAGTCCATAATATACGCCTTTGAGCAGTAAGATCGTCGTCTTTAGATACATAGTTTGTATTGTCCGATAGGGCAAACGAACATCTAATGGGCTTATGGTCTGAAACATTAAACATATGTTCATCAGGGACTTGGATTTTTTAAAATTTGGTTAGATTTTCAATGCTAACAATTATATGATCAATGGCGGTTTTTGGTCCTCCTTGATAGGACTGAAAGGTACAAACTGGTCCAATTCCATTTGTTTCCAGATGTAGAGAACGCAGATTACATTCCTGCATAAATGATCGAAAATTGTCACTTCGTTTATCATAATCGAACGTGTATCTGACCTTCAATTTTACAATTGAAATCTCCCATAAGGACAACAGTTCCCTTAGTTTAATAAATGTTATAAACATCTATCAGAATTTCAACTTCTTTCGAGAATAATTCATAACTTTGTGTTACTGCTGGTAGATAAACAGATATGATATAAATGTTTGGTGTGTCTGGAATATTTAATTCGATCCCAGATATTCTATTACTCGGAATGTCCAGTACTTCAACAAAAGGCTGTAGACTTTTCGATACCAGAAAGGCGACGCCGCCTCTAATATTAAAGTTGAATAATTGGTGAAAATTGTCGTCAGCGCCTTTCCCGTAACCAATATAATTAGTCGGATCAATTGTATCTAAAAACATCAATTGACAAGACCGAGACCAGTGTTCTGCAATAGCAATTACATCAATTCTATTTGTATTCAAGAAGTCAATAAGATATGGAACGCCAGACATTATTCCACGACAGTTCCAACAAGCAAGGTTTAGTTCCATAATTAAGCGTTTCCTTTGTCGTGAATAAATGAAGCCCAAGGCTTCCAATCTCTAGTAAAGATTCCCTTCGGCCAGAAACTGGAGTCGTGTATAATATGTTCATCTCGTGCATCGATATTAAGTTGAGCCGAAGCTGTTTTAATTAATTGATTGTTTGTCAAAATATCTCAAAAATGTCGCTCTAATTCCGCTTTGTTGTAGAAAATATCGCATTCCTTGTTCTGACGAAACAGTTTTGTCAATACCACCGACATAAAAACGAGCGACTCTTTTACGTTCAACATGAATGAGACCCGTAAAGTTATGAACTGGGTTGCATACTGATCTAGGGAAGTGAACTAAAATGTTTTTTTTTTCCGTTATCTTCCGGAATTCTTAATATGGTCTTTTGCTGATTCAGCATCGTGAAACGTATTATGTATTTCAGCTGTAGTGACTGAGTCTCTATTTGAAAGTTCATCTAATGGAGTCGATTTTGGTTTCGAATTCAGTTTGCACGATGTATCATTACTGTTCATACCTTGACTACTAACATAACGGGCCGTTGACTTACAAAAGTGTTCATTGACCTTGTTCTCTGTATTGTCTTTGTTAACTTCGTTGCCATTATGTACATCATTTATTTTCCTTATTTGTTAGCTTCTTTGTTCTCAACCAATGTTAATGGGGTAACCTTTTTAACAATTTCTGAATAAGTTTTCTGTTTTTTGTTTACCGTTTTTAATTCCTTTTCTGCATTAACCAGACGTTTACGGACATCGGATACTGACACAGGTTTGACATGCTAATTCTACTTGGGCATCTAAGTCTTTAAGCTTTGAATTAATAAGATCTGTTTAAGATTTCAGACTGCTTACTCCTAATTGCACGGGTATCTTCAAAGTTTTGAACATTCGATTTTTAATTTTCAACAATGGTTTTCAACATTCAACATTCTCTTTTTTAACATTCACTTTTCAACATTAAACATTCGTTTTCAGCATTCAATTTTCAATTTTCTACATTAATTAATAAATCCAACAGCTTGTGGGACAAATTAAATGCCGTTTCAATTGAGTTTATTAATATCTGTCAATTGTAAATCATCTCACTTCAAAGATTTAACGAAAACTGTGACAGAAAAACCAAATCGAAATAGAGGGGAAAGAATTCCAGCTACAAATAAACCAACACCTGGAACAGCGCTGTTAGAAGTGGATTACTAAGTAGCTAGCTCTAATAAGCCAGTTTCTTTAAATAGGACTAACCTAGCACCATGATGCTCGAAGTCCTACCTGTGTGGAAAGACAAAGGTCACCAATAAATACAAAATAAACGGACCATGAAGAGTCTACTTATCCGTGGAAATTTTGGATAATACTTTAGACTTTCTATATGGATACCAGCCCAATCTTACTTTATTTTCAGACCATGATCACAAATGTTGCTGTTGTCAAAGTTTTAAGCCACAACATTATGCGTGAACATTTTGTATATATTCTCAAATTGTACATGAGAAACTCAAATCAAATTTTCAATCGGTGAGGTCAACACAGAGGATATGTATACCATTCAACAACACAACAACTCAACAACAAAATGTACTGGATTTAACCAATAACTTTTCTACAACCAAAACATATAATTCTATTTTAGGAAATCTTGTCAGTTTTGTTATTCTGTACTTATGTACTGCAACATATATTATATTATCCAATTCCAAATCATCTCCATTTACAAACCCTTTAATATTTACACACAAGTCACTTCAACATAAATCATATATTGCCAAAGTTTTCTGAAATTAAATATTTGCTATCAAATTCTAATACAGATGTGCTGGATATTATCCGGTTCATTACTATAAATATACCTGGTGAAACATTTTTGTCAGATTCTATCCAAAATAAAGAAATATATATCAAATGATACAAACAGAAAAGACAGAATTCGGAAATCTGGCGGTGGGTTTTTTATTTATATTTCTAACATTTCTAACACATTAAGGATTGGGAAATCTGGCGGTGGGTTTTGATTTATATTTCTAACGTTTCTAACACAACAAGACGATATGATGATATAGAATCCATGTGGATCGAAATTATTTTTGTTCATCAAAAATCTATATTACTTGGTAATATTTATAGACCACCAAATAGTAATAGTGGATTACAAAATTTGAATTAATGTTAACAAATGTCAATATTGAAGATAAGGAAATGATTATTTTGGGTGACTTTAATATTGATTTGTCGTCGAGAAGAATTCAAGCAGAGATAAATGGTCACATTTGAAAAACATTTTTAACTTGTCTCAAAAAGTCTCAGTTCCCACTCGAGTCACACAAAAATCTTCCACTTTGGTAGACAATATTTATAGCATTGAACCGGATAATATTCATTTTATATCTGTTCCAAAGTATTCTATCAGTGACCATTATCCAGTAGGCATTTTTCACAAAAGAGGGTTAAAATCAAAAAAGAAAATTCATGAATTTATTACGTTCAGATCTACTAAACATTTTTATGAAATGATTTTATTTGGCTGACAGATATCAGAAAGTATCTATTTCAAATACATTATCAGACGCACAAAAACAAAACAAAAAAGGGTGTACCTCAAGGATCCGTATTAGATCCGTATGCTTAAATGTCCAGTCTTATTATATATGTCCAGTCTTATTCATATATGTCCAGTCTTGTTTTATCAACTTCTGCAAATCAAATATATAATACGAGATTTTCATCCTCAGATAATTTTGTAATTCCAAATCCTAATACAGAGTTGTATAAGTCTACTTTTTCGAACACTGTCAATAAAGTGTGGAATGCTCTTCCTAATTCAATTAAAAAATCAAATATAGTATCAGAATTTAAAGATAATTACAAATCTTATGTACTTTTATCATTTCCATCATATTTGTACTGTAATGTAAACGTCATAATTGTTTATTGTATTCTAAATTGTATATAATCTTTATTTATCATTATTATTGATGCATTTTTTATCTTTAATGTAATTATTATTGTATTAAAGTCATAAGAAACCTCAAATCAAAAAAAAATAATGCATACGTTTTTTTATAACTCAATGGATAGTTTTCATTACAAAACTTATGTACATATACTTTTTTCGGAAGAAATTTCTTTAATTTATTTATATTTAGAAGAAGTTTACTTTATTTTAATTGCTTCCTTCCAGGAAGCAATTCCCCCGACATATTTTCCGAATGCAAAGTGACCTCAGTGTGACCCATCTCGTAAAAATCCGGTGATCACAATACGCATGGATGTCCTTAAAATAAACTATTATCTGAATTTACATGTTAAACACGTGCTCAATTTCCATGCTTTTTTGTTGATTTTTTGTCGATTGTTGACAAACAGGTGACAATCGTTAAACTTCGGCTTCAAAACACGAACTTTAATTATCTGCCATATTTTCACAACAACACTGACCGATTGAAAAAAAAATTAACGATTATACGAAATTTACACGAAAAAAATGATAAATTCGTGCACAGAAGACTAAGTTTATGATGTTTGTATGCATTGGTTCAAGAATTGGAAGAACATTATTTTTCACCGGTCACTCGTTTCTTATGACTTTAAGAGAGCCTTATTGTAAATTGGTGTAATCCAAATGAGTTACTATCTCTAAATAAAGATATTATTGTTATTATTATTATTTTGGTAAGACTCGCCAGCTCCGTACGGCTCAAATGAAAGGGTATAACTGTTAGAAGTCCCCACTGCAACGATTTTGTGGGAGTAAGAACCGTTCGGTAAGAATCGCCAGCTCCGTACAGCTACGTTTGCAACCAGACATTGCTAAATTGAAAGGGTATAATGGGGGGAAGGCCTCACCGAAATGATTTTTTGGAAGTTAGGACCATTCGGGACTTCCTGTGGTTCAAAGTTTCTGTTCAGAAAAATAAATAAGTATACAACCTACTTTATTTCGGTAAGAATCGCCAGCTCCGTACGGCTTAGTTTGCAACCGAAAATTGCTCAAATGAAAGGGTATAATTGGGGCATGTCCCGATATGATCATTTTTTGGCAGTTAGGATCATTCAGGAATTGCTGTGGTTTAAAGTTGCTGTGAAGAAACATAAACACGGATACAACCTACATTATTTCGGTAAGACTAGCCAGCTCCGTACGACAAAATTTCCCTCCGGACATGGCTCAAATGAAAGGGTATAACTAGGGGGAGGCCCCACTGAAATGATACTTTGGGAGTTAGGATCATTCAGGAATTGCTGTAGTTCAAATTGCTATTAAGAAAAAAAAATACGTATAGTACTAACATTATTTCGATAAGACTCGCCAGCTCAGTACGGCAAAGTTCGCAACCGGACATGACTCAAATGAAAGGGTATAACTGGGGGGCAGGTCCCACTGAATTAAATTTTTGGGAGTTAGGACCATTCAGGAATTGCTGTGCTTCAAAGTTGCTGTCAAGAAAAAAATAACGTATACATCCTACATTATTTCGGTAAGACTCGCCAGCTCCATTCGGCAAATTTCGCCTGCGGACATGGCATCAAATGAAAGCGTATAACTGGGGGCACGTCCCACTGAAATGATTTTTTTGGAGTTAGGACCATTCGGGAATTGCTGTGGTTGTTCAGAAAAATAAATACGTATACAACCTATATTATTTCGGTAAGACTCGTAAGCTACCGTACGGCTTAGTTTCGCCACCGGACATGATTCAAATGAAAGGATAGAACTTGGGGAAGGCCTCACTGAAACGATTTTTGGGAGTTTGAGTTTGGACCATTCGGGAATTGCCATTATTCAAAGTTGTTATGAAAAATAAATACGCATACAACCTACATTATTTTGGTGAGACTCCCCAGCTCTGTTCCTCAAAGTGCGCTACCGGACGTGGCTCAAATGAAAGGGTATAACTGGGGGAAAGCCCCACTGAAATGATTTTTGGAGAGTTAGGCCCAGTTGGGAATTGCTGTGATTCAAAGTTGCTGTTAAGAAAAATGAATACTTATACAACCTATAATATTTCGTTAAGACTCGCCAGCTCCGTACGGTAAAGTTTACAACTAAAAATGGCTCAAATGGAAAGGTATAACTGGGGGCAGGCCCCACTGGAATATTTTTTTTGGAGTTTTCGTACCATTCGGGAATTGCTATGGTTCAAAATTGCTGTTAAGAAAAATAAATACGTGTACAACCTACATTATAACGGTGAGACTCGCGAGCTCCGTACGGCAAATTTTGCAACCGAACATGGCTCATATGAAAGGGTATAACTGGGAGTAAGCCCTACTGAAATTATTTTTTGGGAGTTAGTACCATTCGGGAATTGCTGTGGTTTAAAGTTGCTGTTCAGAAAATAAATACGTATACAACCTATATTATTTCGGTAGGACTCGCCAGCTTTGTACGGCAAAGTTCGCCACCGCACATGGCTCAAATGAAAGGATAGAACTTGAGGAAGGCCGTACCGAAATTATTTTTTGGGGAGTTAGGACCATTCGGGAATTGCTGTGATTCAAAGTTGATGTTAAAGAAAAATAAATACGTATACAACCTACATTATTATTTCGGTAAGATTCGCCAGCTTCGTACGGCAAAGTTCGCCCCTAGACATGGCTCAAATGAAAGGGTGTAACTAAGGATAGGCCAAACGGAAACGATTTTGAGCGAGTTATGACCATTTGGTAATTGCTGTGGTTCAAAGTTGCTGTTCAGAAAAATAAATGCGTATACAACCTACATTATTTCGGTAAGACTCGCCAGCTCCGTACGGCAAAGTTCGCAACCGGACATGGCTCAAATGGAAGGGTGTAGCTTGGGGCATGTCCCGATATTATCATTTCTTTGTGAGTTATAGGATCATTCAGGGATTGCTGTGGCTCAAAGTTGCTGTAAAGAAACATAAAAACGTATACAACCTACATTTTTTTGGTAAGACTCGCCAGCTCCGTACGGCAAAGTTCGCCACCGGACATGGTTCAAACGAAAGGGTATTATTGGAGGCAGGTCCAACTAAAATGATTTTTTGGGAGTTAGGACCATTTGGGTATTGCTGTGGTTCAAAGTTGCTGTTAAGAAAAATAAATACGTATACAACCTATATTATTTCAGTAAGACTCGCCAGCTCCGTACTGCAAAGTTCGCAACCGGACATGGCTCAAATGAAAGGGTATAGCTTGGGGCATGTCCCGATATTATCATTTTTGGGGAGTTAGGATCATCCAGGAATGGCTGTGGTTCAGAGTTGCTGTAAAGAAACATAAATACGTATACAACCTACATTATTTCGGTAAGACTCGCCAGTTCCGTACTGCAAAGTTCGCAACCGGACATGGCTCAAATGAAAGGGTATAGCTTGGGGCATGTCCCGATATTATCATTTTTGGGGAGTTAGGATCATCCAGGAATGGCTGTGGTTCAGAGTTGCTGTAAAGAAACATAAATACGTATACAACCTACATTATTTCGGTAAGACTCGCCAGTTCCGTACGGCAAAGTTCGCAACCGGACATGGCTCAAATGAAAGGGTATAACTAGGGGTAGGCCCGACTGAAATGATTTTTTTGGGAGTTAGGACCATTCGGGAATTGCTATGGTTCAAAATTGCTGTTAACAATAATAAATATATATACAACCTACATTATTTGGTAAGACTCGCCAGCTCCGTATGGCAATTATCGCCACCGAACATGGCTCAAATGAAAGGATATAACTGGAGGAATACACAACTGAAATGATTTGTTGGGAGTTAGGACCATTCGGGAATTGCTGTGGTTCAAAATTGCTGTTAAGAAAAGTAATTACGTATACAACCTATATTATTTCGGTAGGAATCGCCAGTTCCGTACTGCTGTGAAGAAGTACGGCAAAGTTTGCAACCGGACATGGCTCAAATCAAAGGGTATAACTGGGGTCAGGTCTCACTGAAATGATTTTTTGGGAAAAAGGATCATTCGGGAATTGCTGTTGTTCAAAGTTTTTGTTAAGAAAAATAAATAAGTATACAACCTACTTTATTTCGGTAAGAATCGCCAGCTCCGTACGGCAAAGTTCGCCACCGGACATGGTTCAAAAGAAAGGGTAATAATGGGGGCAGGTCCCACTAAAATGATTTTTTGGGAGTTAGGAGCATTCGGGAATTGCTGTGGTTCAAAGTTGCTGTTAAGAAAAATAAATACGTATACAACCTATATTATTTCGGTAAGACTCGCCAGCTCCGTATGGCGAATTTCGCCATCGGATATGGCTCAAATGAAAGGATATAACTGGGGGAAGACACAACTGAAATGATTTTTCGGGATTTAGGACCATTCGGGAATTGCTATGGTTCAAATTGCTGTTAAGAAAAATAAATACGTATACAAGCCTACATTATTTCGGTGAGATTCGTCAACTCCGTACGGCAAATTTCGACACCAAACATAAAAGGATATAACTGGGTGAAGACACCATTGAAATGATTTTTTGGGAGTTAGGACCATTGGGGAATTGCTGTGGTTCAAAATGTTTGTTAAGAAAAATAAATACCATACAACCTATATTATTTCGGTAAGACTCGCCAGCTCCGTACGGCAAAGTTCGCAACCGGACATGACTCAAATGGAAGGGTATAATTAGGGGAAGATCTCACCGAAATTATATTATTGGAATTAGGATCATTCAGGAATTGCTGTGGTTCAAAGTTGTTGTTAAGGAAAAAAAAACGTATACAACCTACTTTATTTCGATAAGAATCACCAGCTCCGTACGGCAAAGTTCGCCACTGGACATGGTTCAAAAGAAAGGGTATTGCTGGGGGCAGGTCCCCCTAAAATGATTTTTTTATGAGTTAGGATTATTTGGGAATTGATGTGGTTCAAAGTTGATGTTAAGAAAAATAAATACATGTACAACCTATATTATTTCGTTAAGACTCGCCAGCTCCGTATGACAAAGTTCGCCACCGGACGTGGCTCAAATGAAAGGGTATAGCTTGGGGCATGTCCCGATATAATCATCTTTTAGGAGTTAGGATCATTCAGGAATTGCTGTGGTTCAAAGTTGCTGTGAAGAATAAATACGGATACAACCTACATTATTTCGGTAAGACTCGTCAGCTCCGTACGGCAAATTTTGCCTCCGGACGTGGCTCAAATGAAAGAGTTAGGATCATTCAGGAATTGCTGTGTTTCAACGTTGCTGTTAAGAAAAATAAATACGTATACAACCTATATTATTTCGGTAAGTCTCGCCAGCTCCGTATGGCGAATTTCGCCACCGGATATGGCTCAAATGAAAGGATATAACTGGGGGAAGACACAACTGAAATGATTTTTCGGGATTTAGGACCATTCGGGAATTGCTATAGTTCAAAATTGCTGTTAAGAAAAATAAATACCTATACAAACCTACATTATTTCGGTGAGACTCACCATCTCCGTACGGCAAATTTCGCCACTGGACATAAAAGGATATAACTGGGGGAAGACACCATTGGAATGATTTTTGGGAGTTAGGACCATTGGGAAATTGCTGTGGTTCGAAATGTTTGTTTAGAAAAATAAATACGTATACAACCTATATTATTTCGGTAAGACTCGCCTGCTCCGTACGGCAAAGTTCACAACCGGACATGGCCCAAATGGAAGAATATAGCTTGGGACATGTCTCGATATTATCATTGTTTTGTGAGTTGGGATCATTCAGGAATTGCTGTGGTTCAAAATTGCTGTAAAGAAAAATAAATACGTAAACAACCTACATTATTTCGGTAAGAATCGCCAGCTACGTACGGCAAAGTTCGCAACCGGACCTGGTTCAAAAAAAGGTTTAATTAGGGGAAGGTCTCATCGAAATTATATTTTGGGAGTTAGGATCATTCAGGAATTGCTGTGGTTCCAAGTTGTTGTTAAGAAAAATAAATACGTATACAGCCTACATTATTTCGATGAGACTCGCCAGCTCCGTACGGCAAATTTCGCCACCGGACATAAAAGGAAATAACTGGGGAAGACACCATTGAAATGATTTTTTAGGAGTTAGGATCATACGGGAATTGCTGTGGTTCAAAATTGCTGTTTAGAAAAAAAAATACGTATACAGCCTACATTATTTCGGTAAGATTCGCCAGCTCCGTATGGCAAATTTTGCCACCGGACATGACTCAAATGAAACTATAGGAAGACACCATTAAAATGATTTTTTGGGAGTTAGGCTCATTCGGGAAATGCTGTGGTTCAAAATTGTTGTTAAGAAAAATAAATACGTATGCCAACTACATTACTTTGGTAAGACTCGCCAGCTCCGTACGGCAAAGTTTGAAACCTGACATGGCTCAAATGAAAGGGTATAACTGGGGGCAAGTCCCACTGAAATGATTTTTTTGGGAGTTAGGATCATTTAGAAATTGATGTGGTTCAAAGTTGATGTTAAGAAAAATAAATACGTATACAACCTATATTATTTCGGTAAGACTCGCCAGCTCCGTATGGCGAATTTCGCCACCGGATATGGCTCAAATGAAAGGATATAACTGGGGGAAGACACAACTGAAATGATTTTTCGGATTTAGGACCATTCGGGAATTGCTATAGTTCAAAATTGCTGTTAAGAAAAATAAATACCTATACAAACCTACATTATTTCGGTGAGACTCACCATCTCCGTACGGCAAATTTCGCCACTGGACATAAAAGGATATAACTGGGGGAAGACACCATTGGAATGATTTTTTGGGAGTTAGGACCATTGGGAAATTGCTGTGGTTCGAAATGTTTGTTTAGAAAAATAAATACGTATACAACCTATATTATTTCGGTAAGACTCGCCTGCTCCGTACGGCAAAGTTCACAACCGGACATGGCCCAAATGGAAGAATATAGCTTGGGACATGTCTCGATATTATCATTGTTTTGTGAGTTGGGATCATTCAGGAATTGCTGTGGTTCAAAATTGCTGTAAAGAAAAATAAAAACGTAAACAACCTACATTATTTCGGTAAGAATCGCCAGCTACGTACGGCAAAGTTCGCAACCGGACCTGGTTCAAATAAAAGGGTATAATTAGGGGAAGGTCTCATCGAAATTATATTTTGGGAGTTAGGATCATTCAGGAATTGCTGTGGTTCCAAATGTTGTTAAGAAAATAAATACGTATACAGCCTACATTGTTTCGATGAGACTCGCCAGCTCCGTACGGCAAATTTCGCCACCGGACATAAAAGGAAATAACTGGGGGAAGACACCATTGAAATGATTTTTTAGGAGTTAGGATCATACGGGAATTGCTGTGGTTCAAAATTGCTGTTTAGAAAAAAAAAATACGTATACATTATTTCGGTAAGATTCGCCAGCTCCGTATGGCAAATTTTGCCACCGGACATGACTCAAATGAAACTATAGGAAGACACCATTAAAATGATTTTTTGGGAGTTAGGATCATTCGGAAATGCTGTGGTTCAAAATTGTTGTTAAGAAAAATAAATACGTATGCCAACTACATTACTTTGGTAAGACTCGCCAGCTCCGTACGGCAAAGTTTGCAACCGGACATGGCTCAAATGAAAGGGTATAACTGGGGGCAAGTCCCACTGAAATGATTTTTTGGGAGTTAGGATCATTTAGAAATTGATGTGGTTCAAAGTTGATGTTAAGAAAAATAAATACGTATACAACCTATATTATTTCGGTAAGACTCGCCAGCTCCGTACGGCAAAGTTCGCCACCGGACATGGTTCAAAATAAAGGGCATTGCTGGGGGCAGGTCCCACTGAAATGATTTTTTGGGAGTTAGGATCATTTGGGAATTGATGTGGTTCAAAGTTGATGTTAAGAAAATAAATACGTATACAACCTATATTATTTCGGTAAGACTCGCCAGCTCCGTGTGGCGAATTTCGCCACCGGATATGGCTCAAATGAAAGGATATAACTGGGGGAAGATACAACTGATATGATTTTTCGGGATTTATGACCATTCGTGAATTGCTATGGTTCAAAATTGCTGTTAAGAAAAATAAATACGTATACAAGCCTACATTATTTCGGTTAGACTCGCCAACTCCGTACGGCAAATTTCGACACCGGACATAAAAGGATATAACTGGGGGAAGACACCATTGAAATGATTTTTTGGGAGTTAGGACCATTGGGGAATTGCTGTGGTTCAAAATGTTTGTTTAGAAAAATAAATACGTATACAACCTATATTATTTCGGTAAGACTCGCCAGCTCCGTACGGCAAAGTTCGCAACCGGACATGGCTCAAATGGATGGGTATAGCTTGGGGCATGTCTCGATATTATCATTGTTTTGTGATTTAGGATCATTCAGGAATTGCTGTGGTTCAAAATTGCTGTTAAGAAAAATAAATACGTATACAACCTACATTATTTCGGTAAAACTCGCCAGCTTCGTATGGCAGAGCTCGCCAACGGACCTGGTTCAAATGAAAGGTTATAATTAGGGAAAGGTCTCACCGAAATTATATTTTTGGAGTTAGGATCATTCAGGAACTGCTGTGGTTCAACGTTGCTGTTAAGAAAAATAAATACGTATACAACCTATATTATTTCGGTAAGACTCGCCAGCTCCGTACGGCAAAGTTCGCAACCGGACATGGCTCAAATGGAAGGGTATAATTAGGGAAAGGTCTCACCGAAATTATATCATTGGAATTAGGATCATTCAGGAATTGCTGTGGTTCAAAGTTGTTGTTAAGAAAAAAAACCGTATACAACCTACTTTATTTCGGTAAGAATCACCAGCTCCGTACGGCAAAGTTCGCCACCGGACATGGTTCAGAAGAAAGGGTATTGCTGGGGGCAGGTCCCACTAAAATGATTTTTTGTGAGTTAGGATCATTTGGGAATTGATGTGAATCAAAGTTGATGTTAAGAAAAATAAATACGTATACAACCTATATTATTTCGGTAAGACTCGCCAGCTCCGTATGGCAAAGTTCGCCACCGGACGTGGCTCAAATGAAAGGGTATAGCTTGGGGCATGTCCCGATATTATCATCTTTTAGGAGTTAGGATCATTCAGGAATTGCTGTGGTTCAAAGTTGCTGTGAAGAATAAATACGGATACAACCTACATTATTTCGGTAAGACTCGTCAGCTCCGTACGGCAAATTTCGCCTCCGGACATGGCTCAAATGAAAGAGTTAGGATCATTCAGGAATTACTGTGGTTCAACGTTGCTGTTGTGAAAAATAAATACGTATACAACCTATATTATTGCGGTAAGACTCGCTAGCTCCGTATGGCGAATTTCGCCACCGGATATGGCTCAAATGAAAGGATATAACTGGGGGAAGACACAACTGAAATGATTTTTCGGAATTTAGGACCATTCGGGAATTGCTATAGTTCAAAATTACTGTTAAGAAAAATAAATACCTATACAAACCTACATTATTTCGGTGAGACTCGCCAGCTCCGTACGGCAAATTTCGCCACCGGACATTAAAGGATATAACTGGGGGAAGACACCATTGGAATGATTTTTTGGGAGTTAGGACCATTGGGGAATTGATGTTGAGTTCACAATGTTTGTATTTAGAAAAATAAATACGTATACAACTATTTATTTCGGTAAGACTCGCCAGCTTCGTACGGCAAAGTTCACAACCGGACATGGCCCAAATGGAAGAATATAGCTTGGGACATGTCTCGATATTATCATTGTTTTGTGAGTTGGAACATTCAGGAATTGCTGTGGTTCAAAATTGCTGTAAAGAAAAATAAATACGTAAACAACCTACATTATTTCGGTAAGAATCGCCAGCTACGTACGGCAAAGTTCGCAACCGGACCTGGTTCAAATAAAAGGGTATATAATTAGGGGAAGGTCTCACCGAAATTATTTTTTGGGAGTTAGGACCATTCGGGAATTGCTGTGGTTTCAAACTTGCTGTTAAGGAAAAAAATTACGTATACAACCTACATTATTTCGGTAAGACTCGCCACCTCCGTACGTCAAAATTCGCCACTGGACATGGTTCTAATCAAAGGGTATTATTGGGGGACGACCATACTGAAATGATTTTTTGGGAGTTAGGACCAATCGGAAATTGGTATATATATAACTAGTATACGATTCAAAATTGCTGTTCAGAAAAAAAATATACGTAAACAACCTACATTTTTCTCGTAACACTCGCCAGCTCCGTATGGCAAAGTTTGCCTCCGAATATTACTCAAATGAAAGGCTATACCTAGGGGAAGGCCCACTGAATTGATTTTTTGGGAGTAAGGCCCATTCGGAATGGCTATGGTTCAAATTTGCTGTTACGAAAAGAAAAAAATACGTATACAATCTACATTATCTCTCGTTAAAATCTAAAACATTGTTACATACACGAGCGAATCGTACAAGTTGAGATATATTAATACCGTAAGAGGGTGACAAGGGAACGTCATCATTCTCAAAATGGATAATTAACGATAGGAAATGAAACAATCCTCTCTTTCATCATAAACTTTAGTATTAAGCTTTCCGTTAATGATATAGATATCAAGATCGAGGAAAGGGTCTTTGTTAGTATTAGCTTTATTTAAAGTTAGTTCAGCAGGATAAATTTCTTTAGTATACAGTACTGAAGTCGTCATTATTGAGAGCCAAAATATCATCCAAGTTTTTTAAAAGTATTATTAAATTTGTGTATCAGATGTTGTTTCGATGGGTCTTTGCTGAATTTTTGCTCATAAATTGTAACTTATAGCAATACAAAAAAGGTCCGCAATAAGTGGTGCACAGTTAGTCCCCATTGGAATTCCGATAACCTGACGATATACGGAATCTCAAAAGCGAACAAAAATGTAATCTAGTAAAAATTTAAGGGCAGATATAGTATCAAAGCATGTCCAATTGACATAGTTTTTTTTTGTTTATTGCTACTAAAAAATGACCTAAAAGAGTTTGAACATATATATTAACATTAGGCTGACTTTTCAAATGCCCATTTAATTAGGTGTGTGAATTTTTTCTTAATGAGAATGTGAGGCAATGTGGTATATATAGGGTAGAAAAATCAAAACTTTCAACAGATTCAAAATCACCAATATATGCAATTTATTAAGTACTTCCAACGATTTCTTGACACTCCAAAAGTAATTAATTCCACTATTTTCGAAGGCCTTATTTTAGCTATTTATTATCAGGGTTTTGATTGTACCAGGTGTACTGGTAAGAAGAATAAACAATTTAGTAGTGGAACAATGGCTTGAAGACGAAATAAATCTATATTTGTAAGGTGTTTTGTGTAGCTTCGGAAGCCAATACATAGTTGGGACTTTCATTGTACTTTTATGTTGTCTTGACTTTTATGTACTTTTGTTTGTCTTTTTATCGTTTACATTTTTTGTCTTTTGAAATGACATTGTCAGTTTGTTTTCCAACTGATGATTTTGAGTATCCCTTATATATCTTTCGCCTCTCTTTTAAAGATTGATTTTTTTTCATGTTTCATGTTGATTTCATTGCACGTTGATTTGGAATCTGATGGTGCTTGAATTGGTTTAGAGAAAAATGCCCAAAACCAGTTACTTTAGAATATGTTTAAAAGGAGATGTTAAGTTGGCCAAACAATCGACAAAAAAAATAAACTTTATAGAAATATTAAAAAAAAACCAAGATCTATCAATTATTTTAACTTTATATAATTTTCACACCTTTTAACGGACCCATGAAATCATCAATTTTCATAGATGGTGTAACATAAAAAGGCAATTTAAGCTACTCATCTTGTATTCCAATTTGAATATTCATAGTAGATTCCTGAAGTAGATTCAAAGTTTGACAGATATCGTAATGAAGAAATATATAATATACCATTTGATTAAAAAGTAAATTTCATCACTTTTATCTTCAATTACGAAGAAAACATTACAATTGCTAGTGTGCTTAAACAGTTCCTTTAATTTATTTGGATCGAAATATTTTCCCTCCAAAATTCATGTATACGCCCATGTGTTTTGACGTTAACGAAGCAGCATACAATCAAGATTGAGATGAATAAAAAAACATTTCCGGAATTTTTTCACTACCCTATCGGAGTTTGATTTGTAATTAAATTTGCGCTGGTTTCCGGACTATTGAGAAACTACAGGTGCATCAAATATATTTACCTGGCGACCAGTCGTCTCGCGAGATGCCACATAATCGTCAAATTTTAGTCGTGTTAGATTGCTGATAAGATATTTATTTATGTACAAACCATTATGTTGACCAGGATTTGTTACAGGTAATAGATTTATGAACAAATAATTCCTATATGTATGATATGAAGCGTCAAATATTAATACTATAATAGACACCGTTCTACCACTTACAGGGTATTCACTATGATCCACTAGACCGAATTCTTCTGTCCCTATAATGCATATATTTCCTAATTTACATTTGCTTTTTATTGATTTTGCTATTTTCTATTTTTTTTTTTTTTTTTATTGTGCAATATAGAGACAGAAAGCAGTGCCCATTCAAAACAGGAGATCGCGGACAATTTGTTTGCGCTCATATTGTCGCTTTTTCTGCATTTTTCAGACATCAGTACATGAATAAACTAATAGATAAACGGTTTTTCTACATTTTCGTGTGCCTTACTATGATCAAAGACCTTTCTGGGTCTGGATAATCCACTTTTTTCAACATTCAATACTTTCTACTTTCAATTTTGGCAAGTTAGACATCTTGAAATATTTCGACCAATCAACGCTTATTTCCGGTTACTCGGATCTTCTCAGTAAAATTATCACATGATCTCAAAATGGTAGATGTAAACAAACGTAACTATGAAATGTACATCGCCATTCACGGCAAACTTTAATATATTATAAACAACGAAATAATAGTCATGTCAGACAAGTGCTACATTTGTGAGAATACTTTTAACTATTCTATTAAAAGAAAAAGGTACAACCGTGTTTCAATAGATTCTAAGTTAAGTAGAAACGATGAAACTGTTCGTGAAGTTCTTACTTGTTTTGGTTGTACGCCAGAAAAACTTTCTGACAATATGCTGGTGTGTTTGGACTGTGCCCAGCTATTGTCAAAACACCAGAGCAACAAAAAAAAGAAAGGAGAATCCCTCAGTGAATTAAAATTAAAAACCTCAGGGACTTATATTGGCCATAAAATCGAATTTCTTTCGTCACCTGAAACAACTAGTTCCAAGAGAATAAAAGTGAATACACCAAGGAAAATGATAGCATTTTCACCCAGGAAGATGATTTTAAACACACAAAAGCAGAAAAAGGTATGTTATTTGAGGTTATTTTTTAATTTTCATTAAATAGAAAAACAGAAAAAGTGTGCCCCATGCACAGGCACTTGTTTCTATCCATTGGAAGATAGTGGTTCTTCCAATGGATAGAAACAAGTGCCTGTGGTCCCATGTACTTGTTGGGAAGATACAAATATATTGGAGACCTGGATGTTTACGATACACACAATCAAAGAAAACAGAAATTATAATCACTATATGTCACTTATCTTTGAAAAGCTGTGAGATACACATGATAAATAGTATGATCCAATAATACAAATCTTCAACCAAGACCAAATGTTACTTTGCATCAACTCAGTATATTTAATTTTTTGTTTTGGATATGACAATATTACAAAATGTATATACATTATACAGTGTAAGCTGTCTTAAACAAACCCTAAATCAATTTAAAACCTTTCTACAATGTCCTGTCATATCAAATTTATAAGATTTATAGATTAAGCAAAAAAAAACCCAGTTAAGACCACCTTTTCACTGGGTATTAAAACCTGTAGATATAATGTTTTCTTGAGTATGTGAGATTGTTTTTAAGTAGGACTAGTTCATCAGATTTATAAGTTGAAACATAGTTGTTTTTTTTTACTTTCAGACATTAAAAGGCAGCAAGAAACTTGCTTCTTCTTACTTGGTGAGTAGTAGGTACAACAGACTTTTTAGCCTCCTGTTAAAAACATCAACAGCAGCTAAAAAGGCCTTCTACTCACAAGTGAAGACCATAGTAAGACAAGAAGTTTCTGCTCTTGTTAGGCCAAGTTCCAAATCAGTATGGAGATCATCATCCAAACATGGCATAGATTCCATCATGCAGTTTTCCTGGGATAAGGTTTTAGAGGAAACGAAGTTACTGTGCCCAGTACTCTATTCTTCTTTATCATCAGCCATAGCCAAACAAGATGATCTAACAAAGAGAATAGGGGAAAGGCACATTTCACTAAAACCAAACCTTGGATGTGTTATTGGCCAAATAGTGTTTGCCCAAAAACCAACAACTATGAAGTTTCTCCAAGAAATAACTGGTGTTCAGCTTTGGCTGTCTGGAACCGCAAGAGAGGTATGTTATACATGTACATGATGTATATATGATTTTGTTATGACACACAGACACATATTTAATTAGTGCAGATTTACCAATGTTATAACTTGTCAAACTCATTTTTATGAAATTTATTCCTGACATCTTATAGAAAATAGTAATATCATATGTTTTTCAATATAAAACCTAGAATAAATTAAAATAAGAAGATGTGGTATAAATGTCAATGAGAAGCACATTATTTTATATTGATTTTGAAGTAAGTAAATTTTTATTAACATTTACTTTTTTATTGTTATCTTATTGTCACAGGCATTCTTGGCTAATCCATTACAAATAATAAAATGCAAATATGTTTAAATAATGTCTACTCTTTTTTATGATTATAGGCATTTGTTAGACTTAACCATCTAGGACTAACCCTGTCAACAGATGCTGTAAGATCTGCAGTTGACAGGTTACGTATGACTTACGACAAAGAACTGATAGCCCATAAGAACAGGATCAGTACCTACATAAATGACCAGACTGGACCAAAGAGAAGATTGTTTACTGATGATGAAGGTAAAACATTAGAGTTAATAATATTCATAAAAATCAGTGTTTTTTAAGATTAATAAAAATAAGGCATGTATTCCTACATTGGTAGAGAAAAAGGTGTTTTATGGACTTAAACAGGGACGGATCCAGCCATTTTAAAAAGGGGGGGTTCCAACTAGATGTCCCCATTCAAATGCATTGATCAGCCCCAAAAAAAAGGGGGGGTTCAAACCCCCCTCTGGATCCGCGTCTGCCTTAAGTTGACCTATAGCTGCATCTATTTACTACTTCAAGTCTTTGATGGAGATTTGTTTCAATGGCAGTTATACTTTTTTTTTATATAGTAGTCTAAAATGTAAGACTACATGTATTACAAATTCTGGTGTGATCTGGTGTTATATTTTACATAGTATTTTTATTAAAGCTCATTATAAATTTATATACTAAAGTTGAATTACTAAAGCAATATTTTTTTCAATTGCATATTTATCCTAAGTGCTTTACTCTTTGAAACAATGGATATCTCAGCATGTATAACTTTTTATAAAAGCCTGAAGAGGATTCTACAATAATCATACAGATATAAATAAAACATTCAGTCTCTATCGACCCAACATGTGACATTAAATCTTTTTTGATCAATTGAGAATTATTTTTTTTTCTCACATAAGGCAGCAACCATTTGATTTTCTGGGGGGGGGCTATGGTTTTTTTTTCTGTGCAAACTTTTTTTTTCGCCTGCGGCGAAAAACAATCTATTTTTTTCGCGACAAGTCGAAAACAATTTTTTTCTTTCAATTTTAGCATTACATATAGTGGCAGCTGAGGGTGAAACAAACAATTTTTTTTTTTCAGAATCAAAAACAATTTATTTTTTTCTCAAAAAACTGGAAACAAACTTTTTTTTCCAAAAAAAACCATAGCCCCCCCCAGAAAATCAAATGGTTGCTGCCTAACGCCAAATAAAAATTTAACCATCATGCAGAAATCTTATAATATTATTTTATATATGCTGCTTGATATCAACTATCTTTATTCAATTTGAAAAGTAAAACCAAATTAGGGAAAGGCTCCATTATTTTATAATATTGAAATAAAACAACTTCGGTAGATATGAAACAATATCAAATTTTCACTCTTTATAAAGTGCTAATTCTTTAATTAAGGTGATGTTATTGAAGATGATGTATTGGATGCACTTTTAGAAGAAATGGACAGTGATGATGACTTGGATAAAACCATTCCATATGAAGGTAAAACTATTTAAGTTTGAAAAACCATTATGCTTATTGTCATTCAATAAAGCAAATTTATACATATATAGCAAAAATCTCATTAATGAAAAATCAAACAATAAAGTGTGTCAACAATACACACTTGTGCCACTCATACTATCATTTTTAATACTCAGTTAACCATGAGATTGTTGTGTAATCTCTATTTCGCATACAATTAAAAACAAACACACAATAATTAATGAACATATATAATTACTTTCAAGTTCATTAAACTTCAACTTCAACATAAACTACCATCACCAAAAACTGAAACATGAAAATGTACATTTTTTTTACAATACATGTATCACATTTTCAGTTCAATGAACCTTGCAAATGTTGGATTTTTTGGTTTCAAGTTGATGTGACTTCTAAATTATAAACTCATGTGACAGACACCCTCCTTTGGTTGTAAAAAATAGGTTGATTATTTCAGAAATCATTGAAGAATGACTATAGTTCTAACCCCCCCCCCTTTTTGGAAAAATTATGGATCATAAGGACAAATGTACTAATAAACTATTGAATGCATGCACCAACCAGAAAACATAATGCACATCTAGTATTGGTGATGGAAATAAAAACAAAGCAACAGCAACTAATATTTACTTTATAATTGATTTTCTTTTAATTGCTTTGTCTTTTTAATAATTTTAGAAGAGGAGACACAGGAAACAGAAAAGGTTGAAGACCTAGATCTTAATAATAATGAAACAGATCAAGCTGATGGTGATATTGTTGTAAGAATAGGTTTTTTAGTATTTGTGATATATTTTAGAATTTTGAAACAATATCAGAATTAAATCAGTCTAATTAGTCAAGGGTTATTTCCAATCACTGACACTTATTTATTTAATAAAATATGGTACTCTGTTAAGGTCGCAAAATGATTTTGAAATGTTTGTAAATTCTTTTGCGTTTCATAATAGCATTTAAATAATTTTATAACCACATATGCACATTGGATAATTTGGTCATAATAACTTATGTTATTTCAATGCAAAATATATTTTTAAAATATGAATACATTTGCTTCTCACAGATGGATGATGGAGAACCAAACAATGTTGAAGTTCATGCTTATGAACATCCTATTGACTCCATACAAGATGATGGCCATGATTGTGATGATTGTAATGATGCTGTAAGAATACATTTGGAATATAGAATAAAATATATTAAAAGCTAGAACAATTAAACATATAATGTATTTATATATTTATAGTTTAAAAATTGTTTTATGGATGACAATAATACAATTGTAAAAAGACATCAGTAATTATTTTTATTTGATTTATCCTAATAGCTTCTTAAGACATAGCTTTTTTTATATTGCTTAATATTTTTACAGCTTAATATCTACTGGAAATTTCAAATTATTTTTAATTACATCTCAATTAACGAAATATGGAAATACTTAAGATTTTATCCAATTTTGATAAAATTGAGAATGGAAATGGGGAATGTGTCAAAGAGACAACAACCCGACAAGAGAAAAAAAAGCAACAGCAGAAGGTCACCAACAGGTCTTCAATATAGCTAGTATTTCTCGCACCCGGAGGCGTCTTTCAGCTGGCCCCTAAATAAATATATACTTAAGTTCAGTGATAATGAACGCCATACTAATAAAACTACTTATAGACAATAAAAAACAATCACAAATTAGGAAACTAACACTCAAACAGTCTTTATTTGTAAATGCCTCAGATAAGTGAATTGAAATTAATACTGACTTTTTTTTTAAGATAAATATATTTCTTAAAGATTGTTTTACAAAACATTATGTTACAATTCATGTAGTTTTATTTCTTTTACAGTGTAATGAAGAGAAACTTGGATACTCTATAGTATTTGACAATGTAAACAAGCATATTAAAGCAAGATCCACTGATAGGAAGCATGGAAATACCATGAAAAATATGGTCCAAGCTTATGCTGCTGTTGATAGGATACCTTCATTACATCTTAGTGATGAGAAACCAACATCAGACCAAATATCACAGATACCCATTGAATCCTATCTGCCAGACGATAATTTTAGAAAGTCATTACGGTAATTGATATACTTTAATTGACTAATAGATATTTAAAAATATATTGTTTATAAACCGATCCACTTTAATAAATAAAGGAACATGGAGTAAATGTGCATTGAACATATTACACACACAACATAGATAAAAAATTACAAATTATCATTGAACAGGGCTTTTATTCCTGTTCTTCATCTTGATGGTCTGTTTCAGATTTTCAACAATTAACAAATCTTTCTGACCCTACAAAAATGTCAAAACAGCTCCTAGCATTGAATTAAACTGTACTATTGATAAACATTAACCACAGTTGACCTTCACCCACAGACGGTTATCCGTTTTAAGTGCAGTTAGCCTGAAATAAATCAATTTGGTCTTATATCTCATTATTAAAGTCTTATGTGTCAAGAATGTTCAATGAATGACATAAATAATATCAATTTGGTTATTTATATATGTATTGTAAAGGAAAAATATGGTCACATTTTCTATTATTAATATATACAAACTAGTAGATAATTAAAATTGACAATTTTACATGTCTTATGTTTGTTATTTGGTTTTATTTACAGTAAAGACTTTATTGTGGAAGTTAAAAAGATTCTAAAGACACACCTAGAATTTTTCAACAATATGTATCTATCAGAAGATAATGATGATCATTGTTACTCAAGACAATCCTCTAAAAAGAGCAAATTAGTAAGTACCTAAGTCAGTTTGAAAAGCATTGATAATTAGTTTATGTAAATACTTACAATATAAAAAAGAAGATGTGGTATGATTGACAATAAGACAACTATCCACTAAAGACCAAAATGACACAGACATTAACAACTATAGGTCACTGTACTGCCTTCAACAATGAGCAAAGCCCATACCGCATAGTCAGCTATAAAAGGCCCCCATAAGACAATGTAAAACAATTCAAACGAGAAAACTAACAGCCTTATTTATGTAAAAAAATGAATGAAAAATAAATATGTAACACAAAAACAAACGACAACCGTACATTGATATGTAATTTTTTTTTTAAATGCGGTATAAATATGAAGTTCCTTATCAAATGACGTAATGTTAATAAAAGTCATAAATGACTTATTTAATTAACTTCATATCCTAAATTTTTTTTTTAACAATGAATAATGTTAAGGTCATTAAAGTAATGCTTGATTGTTTACAAAATATAATGAACTCATGTAAGAAAAACAGGTCACTGTATTAATGTATATGATTATTAATATTTTGGAGTATTGAATAAAGATGATGTGTTTTATTTCAGATACCACTTGGAGTATTAAATAAAGATGAATGCAAGATCGCTGAAATGATTGATGTAATGGAGGATTATCATAAGTATGTGCCTATGGGTACTGATATGAATCCATTCATCATACCTCTTTATGGGGATCAGTTAAGTGTGGAGAGGGCAAATGATGCACAGAATGCTCGGATTAATGCTGAAAGCCAGTGGGACCAGCTGCAAGGCCTGCACCCCTCAATTCAAGAATGGCACAAAAGAGCCATTATACTTGTGGTAATTTTTTTTCTCATTTATATTATAGCTGCATGTATGACTTAAATTTATAATAATTCTTCTTTGTTTCGTGTAGAAGTTGTTCACATTGTAATATTGTTTGAAGACAATTGTTTCTGGTTAATATTATACTTGTACTTAAAAAATATTTATTTTTTCAACAAAACATAAAAACAGTATAGTCCAATCAAACTAACTTTTAAGCAGAAACTAATTGCAACAGACAATCTTTTAGAATCTTACTTGGGGTGAACTCAATATCAGCATTTTTAGTTTCCTTTGGTAATTTGAAGGGGAGATAACTTTGCAAAAAGTAGTGTTTTTGTTAGTTTTTGATTGATGGTTATTAATTTATGTATGGTATGATACTTTGATGGGGTTATAAGTTGACTATATAATATGATCTTCTTCTCATGAAATGTACAAAACCAAAGTGTTATGGGTATTTTTATAATTTGTTTCAGTAAGAATCTTCTCATACAGTTATGAAATAAAAACTTAATCTTAAACATCACTAAAACAACCCACCCATTTCAAACTTTAAGTCATTTATAAAAGAATGAATTTATAAAATGTATATTTATCTAAGTAATAATAGATTAATTATTTTATTTATTTTATTTCAGGACACATACAAAGTTCTGTTTTCCTCCAAAAGTGCAAGGAGTGTTGGAACATTGTCTCACATTCGAAACACATATCGCCACATTAATGTGAAAGCTGATGTTCAACACTCCTTCAATGAGGCCACTGAATTACTGAGATTTGCCACCACAAGTTATGTGCTTGCTAGTGCGTTATCTTTTATGAAATGTAAAAAATACACAGACTTGCCAGAAGACTTGCCTACTGACCAAGCACAGCTTGAAATTTTTTTTCATGATGTTGCATGTCATGTTGTTGATATGTGCTACAAACCACCTAACACAGCACCTGTCATCAACGCCAGCACATCAAACAAAGAGTCATACAAATACTGTGTATGCAAAGTTGACAATGATGAAGGAATGATAAGTTGTGACAATAAAAAATGTAACAAGGGAAAGTGGTTTCATTTCTCCTGCATTGGTATTTCTGAACAGGAAGCAGAAGATCTAGAAGATAACGAAAGAATGTGGTTCTGCTGTGAAGGATGCCGTACATCAAAGAAGACTATAACAGATAGTAATAATGATTCCGTCTTTGAATATTCCTGTATGCTTCTTTATAGAGGACTGAAGGAGATAGCACACCATAATGCAATAAGAAAAAATAATGGATTGAAGCTTATTGATTATTGGAAAAATGATTTGTTTCAATTTTATGAACTACATCACACCAAATATTTTTTATGTGCTCATCAGCTGATAACGGATGTGAGTGGAGGTGTATCCGAGAGATTAGGCCATCAGTTGGTGTGGAACAGAACCGTTAACATGAAAGGGGAAAATAATTCCAACATTGAGATGGACCTTCAAATGGAATTCTTCAATAGAGAATTTAAAGGTAATACATGTATGATAAAAAAGTTTATGTTTATTATATTATGAATAACCATATACAAATATAAAGATAACAACAAAATATGTGAATAATATGTGAAAATTTGAATAAAATAACTTAGCTAGTAACAGTAACTCATATGTAAATTAATTGCATGATAACTGCACATTGTCATTAAAAATAATTCAATATGTCAAAAAAGTTGTTGCCTGTTATTAACACTTTGATTTATTCAGTACATGTATTTTTCTAAATCATCATAAATATAAGAAGATATGATAGGATTGTCAATGAGACAACCTTGCATCCAAGTCACAATTAGTAAAAAGTAGCAATTTAATATATTTCAAATTATGGCCTACAACACATATTAAATATATAACAACTCATTTAAAAAACACAAGGTTTCAAGACTTTTGGGATAAGAATGTAAGTACATGCACAAAACCTTATTTATGAATAATTATAATCAATTGATAAAGTAACAAATACTTCTTTTTTTTGTTAAATTTGAAAATTTTATAATCTATGTTAAACATGATTGAATTATCTCCCCTTTATATTCTCAAAATAGTACACTATGTATTATCAAAATTGTTTTAATTTAAAATTTTACAATAAAGCAAGTATAAATAACTGTTGTATAGTTTACTAATACATTTTTAGAATAATGTTCCACATTTTATTTAAAATCCCCATCTCCACAAATTACTAAGGGATATAACTCTAAAACAAAAATCATTTGATAAAATTTTATTTTGTAGAATCTATAAAAGATGCAGGTGGTAATATAACAGAAACAACTATAGCTAGACATAGTGAGATGGTGGGTGTGTCCAAATACCTTGCCAGGTTCATGAGCCAAGTGTGTAATTCAGCTCCACACCATAATAGAACTAGAACCTGTATCAAACGAGAAGATGACATGATTCACCTTGTTGACCAACTTTTAAAAAATAGCATGTGCAAAAAAGGTGAACCAAGGCAACATTGTGGTTTTACAAATATTTCAAACAATAATTCAACATCACATCCAGTCCATATGAGGAAGCGAATTGAAAAACTGCTTAAGAAGAGAGTGAAGAGAAACAATTTGTTACAATAATTTTTTCATGGATGTGTAAATGAATGAATGAATGAACGAATGAATGAATGAATGAATGAATAAATAAATGAATGAATGAATGAATGAATGAATGAATGAATGAATGAATGAATGAATGAATGAATGAATGAATGAAAAATGAATGAATGAATGATTGAATGAAAGTAGAAAGAATCAATCAATCAATCAATCAATCAATCAATCAATCAATCAATCAAGTATGAGAACTTGATAATTTTAGGTAAATATTGACACATTTGTGTAACAATGTTAATGTATTTGATTTAAGTTGGTTTATATCAATAAACAACTTTTGAAGGTTAGGTCCAATATAAGCAAATAATTTTTTTTTAAATGAACAATAAATAGGTGATTCATGATCTACTTAGGTGATGTTAGGTGAAATTTAATAAATGAAAAATTTAAAATTGATATTATAGGCTGGAATAGTATAAGTTAAATATGAGAATAACTTGAAGCCATATCAGGTCCTGGAACTCCTTTTCAAGATTTTTGATGTATAAAATATTGTGGGAAAAGGCTAACACAGACTTTTACCTTACGGGTATATTTGCATTAGTATTATTTGAGTCTCAAATCAAAATAAAGAAAAACAACAATCTGCTTAAGTTTGGTCAATTGAGCTTTTATGACCTATTAAGTCTTATATTAAAAGATAAATTTGTGTTTTAGAGCAAAATAGTTTACCTTATATCTTATGAAAAAAACAAAGAGTCAGAGCATCTGGCAAAAATTTAAAAACGTCCCCTAATTACATCGTTAACAATAAAATTCAGATTCAAGTTTCATGCTATAGAAGGATGAGTTACTACTGCAACATTGCACCTGATTTACTATTTGAATGAGAATGACAACACATGAGTGAAAATTATTTTATCATTTAAGATGTTGTGTGGTATTTTGTTAAGTGATTAACTAAATCTTTTCCTTTACAACAGCATTTCATTTTGCAGTTACTACAGCATCTACACATCTGACATTTACATACATCACATTCATTCACATCACATGCAGAAGATGTTGGGAGGTCTTCATCCATGCCATCCAAGATAAAAAGGCTCAAAATATGATTGCGAAGGCATCCCTTTTCTTTAATTAGGTCTTTCATTTTTTTGTCAGAGCATAGTGACAAACTCCTTGCATAAGGATAAGTATAGGTATAACCATCAGATCCATTCCTAGCGCACCGGCCTAGTTCTTGCCAAAATGTCATAGCTGAAGATGAGACACCCCAACAAACAACAATACTGATGTTTGGTATATCAATCCCTAACCCAAAAGCTACTGTAGCAAAGATTATTTTTATTGTGCTTTCAGAATTTTTAAAGTCACTTAGTATTCTGTGCATACTACTTTCATCTGTTCTGCTATGATACATTTCTATCATTCGGTTTTTTATGTTAACCACACCATTTAAGTATGCTAAACTTTCTAGTTCTTCCATAAGCCATATATACAGAGTTTCACATTGTCTGAGATTTTGACAATACACAATTGTCTTAGGAGTTGTTGACTGTAATTCAGACACCATATTGATTATCCACTGCAATTGTATTTCATGGTTTTGACTACAGGGTTGCTGTTCAACATGTATAAATACATTAGGTCTGCAAAAAAATTATCAATTTACTTAACTGAATTTCAATGTAAAATGCAACACTTATAATGTGATTATGATGTAAATCATTGTTTTGTGATTTTTGGAAAAAGGGATTATGTGTTTGATTTTCTTCAAATAACTTTTCAGGATACTAGAATACAGGAATATTGATGATTTATAACAATGTATCATTCTATATTTTTACATTTTATTTATCATTTTCCAGCTAAGAACCCATAAGAAAGACAATCATTGGCAATCATACCACATCTTCTTTTTTTATAAACATGTAAAAGATTTCAAAATGTAAGCAATTTAAGACAAAAAAAATATCAATAAATATCCATTTTGAGACAAAATTTGCATTACTTGGTATTAAATTTGATGAAAAACAAACCAGCATATGTTGCAACAAAAGTTGTATTTATTATTTACTTAACATCAGAAGGATACATTCAGTGCAAAATATCATACGAATGATTTTTTTAAATGTATCACTAACTTTATTGCAAGCATGCTCAATATAGTTATGTAATGTGTATTACCTAGAATACTGTTTAATTGAATTAATTATGATGTACTTTGTAAAGTTTGGTTTTAAATGTGTAAATATATTATGTTATGGATGTAAATATTTATATGTATATATATTCATGATAATGTCTGAATGATTTTTTGGACAATAAATGACATCAGTTGCAGTACTATTTCACTACTGTGCTTATAAATGTTTTATATACAAGCAGAAGCCAGAATTAAAAAGGAAGATTTTTATAGTCTATTTTATCCAATAAATTACCTATCAGGAAGTTTAGCAACTACTCTAGTATTTTCTTCATCCAAAGCTAGTAGGTTGTACAAGTCATTTTGGACAGACATTGTAGCTGTTGCACTAAGTAGAAGTGTAGGAATATCAGAGAACAGGCTTACAATATCTGATACTTTCCTATAATCTGGTCTAAAATCTAATCCCCTGTAGAATAAAATATCCACCTATTTGATCTATCTAACCATGTGTGTTGTAACTATAATATATGTGTACATCTTGTTCTTTTATGCAATAGACAAAATTAATCTTTCAAATGCTTCATTTATATGATGTTTTATGTATTTATATGTTATCTATGCAAAATGTTTATTTTTTAAAAGTTTTTCAGTAATAGCAACATTGCTATATACAGATTTTTTATATTATAAATAGATATCAGATGATAAATAATATATAAAATGTATTGTTTTGTAACGGTTTGATTTATTTTTGTGGCATTGTGTACCTCTATTTGAATGCATGCATATTTGAGAAGACATCATGCTGAATGGTCTTATGAGCACCACCATTTTGATGATAGCAAAATAAATATTATTGAAATGATCTACAGTTTTTATTATTTACCATTCAGAAATACAGTGACATTCATCAAACACTAATAATGAAATTTGTGATTGGTGGCATTTAAGGACATCAATTTTGACACTTCTCAGCATTTCTGGTGACAAAAATATGATGTCGACAAACCCTTTCTTGATATCTGAAACCATATATAATACAAATATTGTAGTCTTTTATTTTTATTTGAGTTTAGAATTGTAAATAGGAAAAATGTATTGACGTAATATTTCATAAGTTCTCACATTAATTTAGTAGTTTTTTATAACGAAGAAATTAAGAGATATTGATGACATCCCGCGAAAGAGTGACCATTAACTTAAAGAGGAAGAATGCATACAATTGTCGGTAAAATAAATAATGCAAACTAGAAGGTGACTCAGTGGCGGATCCAGAAATTTTCATAAGTGGGGGCCCACTGACTGACCTAAGAGGGGGCCCGCTCCAATCACGCTTCAGTGATTCCCTATATAAGCAACCATTTTTTTTCACAAAAAGGGGGGGCCCGGGCCCCCTGGGCCCCCCCCCCCCTAAATCCGCCTATGGGTGTCAAGAATACAACAACAGGACCAAAATTACTAATCAATGCAAAACCAACAATGTGTCATCAATAGAGCATTAAATCCCTCTCCCAGAGGTGTATAATACCAATGTTAATGAGCAAGCAACCAAACAATATAAGTAATATAAAAAATACATTGACATTCATATACAAAATTAAATCCAGAAATTTAAAAACTAAACAGTATAATCACTTGATAATGATATAATTATGTATAACCTTCCATCATGCCAGGTGGTGTATCTTTAGTCATGTAAGCAGCCTTCACATCATGTTTTTCTAGTCTTATAACCTGATCAATCATCAGGGCTCTTAATGGAGACACTACTAAACTTGTCTTTCTAGAACCAGTCATCTATAGAATTAATGTCATCAGTAATAAGTTCTTTCAGATGTAAGTTACAATATATTGTGGTATATCGACAATGTACATAGAAATTTTGGTAGAGACAACAAAAGTTTCAAAAGATCAGGTCCTTAGTTTTCTCGTTTGAATTGTTTTCCATGTTCAATTTTGGCCCGTTTATAGCTGACTATGCTATACCGGCTTTGCTCATTGTTGAAAGTCGTATGGTGACTTATAGTTTTTAATTTTTGTGTCATTTTTTTCTGTTGTGGAGAGTTGTCTCATTGCCACTCACACCACATCTTATATAGACAACATCATTTGAATTTTATACTTGAACTTGAAGGATTTCATGAAATAATGTTGTAAAAAATGTTGTATAATGTATCTATTTTCAATTGAAATTCCATTTTAAGCACTCATTCACTGTGTCTATTAAAAAGTGAATGACTGCAATATTTTGAGGAAAGTTGAGCAACATTTGTTCAATAAGCTGATTATTTTAAAAATGATTATGATATTTCCCTTTAATATGAACTCTTCAATTAAAGGTTTCACTATCATGTAATTGAAAAATGGATATAAAATAAATCCCTGTACCCTAATAGATATATATGAATATATAAATTCATACCTTTTTCTGTATAAGAGGGAAAAGAGTATATATCAAACTCTTGCCAAACCCTGTAGGCAGCATAGCAAACACATTGGTCCCATTCAAAAGATGGGCTAAGCACTCTTTCTGTTGAGATTTCAATTGTATATTAAAACTATGATCATGAAGTACTTCATCCAAGTACTCCATTTTAATATTTTTTACTCCCCTTTGATATTTTGTTTCACATAAACAAAAAGAAAGGAAGAAAGAATGAAAAAATTGAAGAAAAAAAAGGTAGAAATGTCATATATATATATGTGCCCTTTTATTGATTCACTGCCAGGTAACATTGAATTTAAAAGCAATGCTATTATATGAAACTATTCAAGTACACCTTTTAGGTGCGCTCACCTAAAATTGATAGTGATGTTCTGAGATGAAAAAACTAGTTCAATTACTTCTCACACTGTATGTAAACATAAGAACAGCACCAAAAAAAAATTGTATCCATTTAAAATATCATATTAAAATATTCTGTTGAATTAGCCTTGTTTGTTCTTAAATTCATGTTTTTATCATTTACATGACTATTCTAATAGGTTGAAACAATCAATGTTGATAATGTGACTGACACTCCCTTATTTTATTTGTTTAAAATAACCTATTTTATTTCCTTTTTGTGTGTTAAGTCAATTTGAAATTTACTAATTCAAAAATTGACCTTGCTTTTTTTTTCCATGCATGGTGCACTTCAAAATTGTTTAGGAATATGCAACAACTGTGTTTCTTATAAAAGCAGCCAAAGTTAGGCATTATTTATTTAAAATCAAAGAAGAGTGTTCATTTGCCTGTTCTTATATTTTTTTTAAGTTGAGCGCTTTTTCATATTTTAGCGCGGTTTTGACTTTACTTAGTTATAATTAGATATCACGTGTTATTTGTACGCCAGAAGAAGGGCATACAAATAACACGTGATATCTAATTATAAACTAAGCAAAGAAGATCCGAGTAACCGGAAATAAGCGTTGATTGGTCGAAATATTTCAAGATGTCTAACTTGCCAAAATTGAAAGTAGAAAGTATTGAATGTTGAAAAAAGTGGATTATCCAGACCCAGAAAGGTCTTTGATCATAGTAAGGCACACGAAAATGTAGAAAAACCGTTTATCTATTAGTTTATTCATGTACTGATGTCTGAAAAATGCAGAAAAAGCGACAATATGAGCGCAAACAAATTGTCCGCGATCTCCTGTTTTGAATGGGCACTGCTTTCTGTCTCTATATTGCACAATAAAAAAAAAAAAAAAAATAGAAAATAGCAAAATCAATAAAAAGCAAATGTAAATTAGGAAATATATGCATTATAGGGACAGAAGAATTCGGTCTATATGATCCACTATCACTGAGTATGTTCGACTGAGTATATTTTATAGTTTTATATTTATGAATGTTTCATTGAAACTGGACACACATGTGGTTGATAGATGCGGAACCGTAGTGCTTATGCTCATTTTGATATTTTGAACAAAATTGATAATGGTGTCAGACCACCAATTAAAAATCCCTATCCGTTCAACCAAATTTTGCAATTTTCACAGCTTTCTAAATATTTTACCTTAAGTTTAACTTCAAGGAAACCAGCTATATCCTGAATTGTACATGTATCACCTTTCTACATGCCAATTTTCAACCAATGTTTAAAGTCTTATAACAAATTTCTGATCTTGAAAACACAGGTACTACCAAAATAACTCCTGGTTTTCTGAAAATCTTAAATTAGTGTACTACATGTATGTAGGTTATTAATCCTGAATTTTTAACACAAACTCATAGACAACTGAATTTTGGCTCAAAATAGTCTAAATATATTTCCCTTTCACCAAAAGTTTCATTTCTGCAAATTTGTTGGTTAGTTTAAGTAAACAATGACATCAAATTTTGTGTCAGAGTAGGACTACTTTTACATACGTTCTAAATTGGAGGGAGTAATTGGTGGTCTGACACCTAAAGTTCCCCAAATTATAAAAACATATCATAATCATATAGATCATGAATACTAAGCTGTTAGTAGCCGTTTCTGTTCCTAGGCTAACAAATGTATCACCCTTTCAAGATTGTATTTTCTTGCTACTGAGAATGCATTGTTACATCAAAATGTCCATTGAAAAAGCACAGTACGAATTCATATGATGTACGGAAACACATTATATATTGATCTGACCATATAAACATGACCAGAAAAAGAATCGTAACATGAGATTCATAAGTTAACTTGTAGGCTCTAGTTTAGGCTGAGTCTGCATTACATGTAGCTATACAATAGAGCAATACACCTTATCGCTTTTTTGTCCAACCTTAAAAAAAACAACTTCCTGTTTGGAAGGTTCCAAAACTAAGGTCATTAGACAAAATGTTAGAAATGAGCTGAGGGAGGAAAAATTTAGAAAGCGATCACTAGGAAACTTTGATAGATTATGATGCACTTTTTTTCAAACTCAAATTTAAGTAAAAAAAAAAATTGATTTGAAGTATTTACGATGACTTAAATACATGTAGGTTTGTTCTTTAATAAAAACAAAACATTTAAAGGAGTACATGTAAGTCTGGTAATGGCAGATTTAGCCTAAAACTTCAAGTTCATATGACAATGTACATGTATGATGAAAGATTTTGGACACTTTTTAAACATTTAAGTGTCTATTTTAGTAGATTCAATTAGCATGATTAGTTAATATGAAAGATTTGAACTAATTTTATCATTAAAGATGCTCAAATCCAAGCTTAATATTAAAAATCTATCAAATATGCCATAATATGTCACTTTTCATATGTTTTTTGGTCAAAAATGAAAGTGGCCACATCTGTGTTCATCCTCAACCTTTAATATGTATGTTATGTATTATCATCAAATACAACTTACATTTTAATATCAAGAATGAACACAAATGTGGCCAATTCCATTTAAGACCAGGGGTTAAGAAATCCACTAGCCGGACGCCCGGGGCTACAACATTTAGACATCGGGCAACCAAAACTTGTAATCAAATATGCCCGACGGACTAGTAACAAAAAAGTCTTGGCGTTTCCAAAATAGAAAGTGGAAAATCCCCTCATCACTTTTCTATCTTAGCCAATCAGATTCGACTACGTCATTCGGGATTCCTAGAATTTGAACTGATTTTGTTGAAGTTTTAAAATAGAACAAATAACTTTGGGTGGATCCCGTACTTTCATTATCGATGTGTCAGTACAGGAAGTCGTATTGTACATTGCTTATGCAACCTGATTGTACCTTCTTCTGATTAATTTATTGTAATATACTAGTAATCCCTTTTGGACAGCAGAAACCTGACTTTTGTCAGATATAAATTTGAAACATGTGCACATGTAATGGAGCCATTTTATTTTTGTTTACATAATGTGAAGAAGCCTCCAGAACCATGACCTAAACATTAACAGTCTTCAGATAACTTAAACTTGATGCAATAATAGTTCATCAATCATGATTATATTCATTGATAATCAAATTAATTCTATTTTTAAAGAAATAAAATTAATAACAAATACAGTTTCAGTTTAGAGACTGCTCAGGTTGTAATCTATTCACAATTTGAAAGCCTGTGATAAATGTAAATATGGACATCACTGTTCCCGGCTCGTTTATAAAACAATTATAATCTTGATAATAAAAGACAAAATATTTGAGGTCATTTAACATGTTTAATTTATTTTAATAAATAGAATTTTAAAACTGGAAACAAATATGAGCATTACATAATTAACCAGCTGATAATTCTTTTACACAAACGTGATGATGTACATGTACCTCCAATCCTTTTATATACCCATGTATAGCAGTGGTCAAGACTTGTATCATCTCCGGATTTGGTCAACTCTTATATCAGAATATTCAGTGAACATTTCATTATCGATTAATTTAATATATCTGCTAATAAGTTTTGGGCATCCAATTTGCAAAAATCTTCTGTACAATGGATAAAAAAATTGTAAAGTTTATAGAATTCATGGTAATTGCAGCAAACTCGGAATTTGTAAGGCATATTAGGGCTAGCATGTCAGTTTTGTTGGGCTAGTAATTCTTCCAACAGGGCTAGTAAAATCCTGCTACAAATTAGCCCTGGGCTAGTGAGCTATTACAAAAAATTTTAACCCCTGAAGACGGAAAAATTAACTCAAATGCTAAAATTTGATGAAAAATTCTGAAATTTAAAAACTTACCTGGAATGAAATTAATAAATGGCAATTAAGTGTATTGAATGTAGCAGCAACCAGAGTATAAATCTCAGCAACTGAAATTATACCATAGTTATTTTCACAATTATACAATGGTTTAAAACTGTTATAATGTATCAGAGAAAAAAAAACCAAGACCTTGGTGGGATTGACTTAATTGTTTAACAAACATGTACATGTAGGTGCAGGGCCTCTAAACTGGCCACTTTGCATCAGCTGATACATGCAGGAATGCCTCATCTACTCCAACTCACTTGCCCTATATATATTTGTAAATGAGAATTAAAAAAAACAAATACAAAAATTATGTTTTAAGCTTGATCATCATGATCATTCAGTCAAGTTAAGTGATTTTCCCATTGTTTTCTAGTATTTAGGGTAAGAGACCCAGGACCCATGCAATATGGAATAAAGTTCGTGAAATGTTGGCTTTGGGGAAAAGATATTAGTTTGTTTTTACAGAGCAAAGAGGGTTTGGCAATGTGCCTCCCCCTCCCTCAAAGAAAATTTTGAAAAATTAGATACAAAATCCTGAGAATGGAGTTACGTGCATGAATAGCAATCAAGATTCAAGAGATTTGTAAAGAAAACAACATGAAACGACACCAACAAAATCTTGCGACAATGTCTATATACAAAATATATATAAAATTGGGAAAAAAAAGCATTCTCTTTGGGTTTTGGGCCCAATTTAGGAGCAAAAAAGAGGGGTAAAAGAATCCCTGATCATTCTGATTGCAGAATCACATCTTTTAAGTGATTTTAGCTTTGAAAAATTGAAAACGTTCGCTAAATACACATGAACATGATGAAAGTTTATGATTTATAAAAATTACCTAAAAAAGGCTCAAGGCTATTATGATATTTTTATTGATAGGTTACCATGACAACATGAGGAGAAAACAATTAGTGTCCCTAGTAGTCCTGATCTTCCTGACATGGAACATTCTGATGTATTACTTCCTGGTCTCAAAGAATCCAACTAAGGTAATGTTATATATATAGCCTGATCTTCCTGACATGGAACATTCTGATGTATTACTTCCTGGTCTCAAAGAATCCAACTAAGGTTATGTTATATTTATAGCCCTGATCTTCCTCACATGGAACATTCTGATGTATTACTTCCTGGTCTCAAAGAATCCAAGGACTAAGGTAATGTTATATATAGTCCTGATCTTCCTCACATGGAACATTCTGATGTATTACTTCCTGGTCTCAAAGAATCGAACTAAGGTAATTTTTATACAACCGCAAAAATTGAAATTTTTTTTGTCGTATATTATTATCACGTTGGCGTCAGCCTTGTCGTCATCGTTGTTGGCGTCGTTGTCGTCCAAATACTTTTGGTTTTCTGACTATAACTTTAGTTTCAGTAAATAGAAATCTATGAAATTTAAACACAAGGTTTATGACCACAAAAGGAAGGTAAAGATTGATTTTGGGAGTTTTGGTCCTAACAGTTAAGGAATTAGGGGCCAAAAAGGGCCCAAATAAGCATTTTCTTGGTTTTCGCACTAAATTTTTGACACATATAAACAAATGGATTTCATTTGTTTGTGATGCACAATAGTGCTAAGTAAGAATCATATATTAGCTAACAAGAAATACTTCAATATTTATTGGGATCATCAGGGCAAGTAAAAATATAAAAAAATTTCCGGACAAGTTAAATTTTTAGTTTTACTTGCCCAGGGACAAGTGCTCACAACAAATATTTCCACACCCCTGCAGCCTTGCACAGTTGGTGTAGATGATTGTCCTGTCCTGTCCAAGTACGGTAAATTGAACTTATCTTGTATATAAACTGGCAACCATCTAGAATAATTCACCCTGTTTGTGACAAAAATGAAAGGCACCATAGCTGAGACTGACGACAAATGTAAACTCTATAGTCCTTCTCTTTCGGATCAAATGTTTTGCAACATTATTTCGACTGTCGTGAGAAACATGTCCCAAAATTTAAATGTTTGTGATACAGAAACCATTTGAATATAAGGTCTCTATGAGATGTTTTGATCCAAAATCGTGGTATAACTGCACAGCAAGACCAAGGTGGAACGGAGTAAAAGTATCCTTGGAAACCGAAACAATACACTCAGTTAGGCCAATCAAAGTTAATTGCTGGATTTATCCCCGCCCGCCCCGATTTTTTTTATTTTAAAAAAATACGATTTCCGGATTTTGTTCATATCCATTAACGGGAACCATCGATAATTTCATTTCATTCAAAACTTCCTGTTTCAAATTTCGTTTTTGTATTTCTTCGAGTAATTTAACGAAAATGATTAAGTCGACATATTCTGCTGCTCTATGATGACAACATCATCTACCGAGAATAGAGATTGATAACGAGAAGGGCATGAAATATTCAAGTTACAAGTAAAAAGCCTTGTCCATGAACGCAAATTGCAGTAGTCACAAGTGATTCAAAAACAGTTTTTTCTTTAAGTATACAATGACTTTGTGTCAAGAAATTTGGACTGTGAATGATATCCAAAGCGCAAGAATCTTAGAACAAATTGGTACAAAAAACATGACTGGATTAAAGAAATTGACATAAACACAAACTTGTTAGATTTATGACCGTATATTGAGAAAAAACAAGTAGACAAACACACATTTTATTATAACAAGCCCTTATATTTACCCATGGCTTATGTTTTTGTTGACAAACAGCAAACACCCTCTGTAACTGTCCCAATACCCTCAATCACGGCCGACACTCGGCTAACCGAGAGATTGGTCGGTTAATCTATATTGAGTATGCAGCTATATCGGCGGTTGGTCTGTTAATCGGGTTGGCTAAAGTCTGTTAATCAGGTGTTATCGAGAAAATCATTGAAAGTTCAGCATGTTTCATTGTATAACTTTTTAAATATATGTTTATCATAAAAATTATTCATGTCTAACAAAACAATTCAATGTACTGAATCCAGTGGTGTAATTATTATTTTTCTAGCTTCGATGCACGATCTATAAAATGAAAAGGCGGGTTACTCATCAATAAATTTATACACATTTTACACACACAAAATGTACACAAAATGACACGTTGGTTGAGTTTACTTGCATACAATATTTTGAACATCGAAAAAGACCGGCATTATGTTTGTTAACCATATTGATATCATTGTGTGAAAAATCTACACGAAAATCTGTATTTTGGTGACATAAATCAATATTTTTTAAAAACCTGGTCTGTTAATGGGTCGGATGTATAAAACACGGTCTGTTAATTGGTCTGTTAAGAGTTATGAATGGTAATAAAAGTATAATTTTATTGCAATATGGGGTGTTATCGGAACAAATGGGTAGGCTCAAGACGAGAGTCTAAAATATACGGAAACCGAACATGAAACATAAAACTTACAGAAACAACACTTGAACAATGAACAAATTAGACAATGGAAATTGAAAATTGATAAAAATTGTTTCAAAAAGTGTAATATGAAAGTAATATTGATTTCGTCTAAGAATGGTCGCATATATCATATGGATTCTGTTTAATTGTCATGAATGACACTAATTTGTTGGTAACCAGTATATAAATCAGAGATAAACGTCGTAATGTAACTAAACATCAGTAAGTAAAATATATTGGGATGCTAAAATATAAAGAATAGAGTAAAATGAGTAAGATAAATAAAATGAAGAGAAAAGTGACATAACAATTTAAAGAATACAGAAATAACAACAAACAACACCCCCAATCCGCACCCTCATGGCATAGGCGGATCCAGGGGGGGGGCCTGGGGGGCCCGGGCCCCCCTTTCGTGGGAAAAATTTGGTTGGTTATATAGGGAATCATTGAAGCATGACTGGAGCGGGCCAAATGTAGCTGCATTCGCTCCTTTCCATTTACCTCTTTAGAATGATTAGTAAACGACAAATGATTAAGTAATAGAAGAAAAGAACCAATTGGATGATGCTGACGAATTATTAAGGTTTAACGTCCAGTGACAAATATCATGTGCATATGAGAACGACAACACGTTTTACGGCACAGCGGATAAATTATCACGTTGTGATTGGTTTAACACCGTCAAGTGGTGACCCTTATGAAACCGTAGGGGTTAGTAAATTTCATATGGGGTTCATGACGCGTTAATGGTGACGTCATCTATTAATGTTGTTGTGTTTCATTGTTTATTTTTTAACAAAACGCAGCAGAAAAAGTCTAGCGTGCAATAAATTTGTTATAAGGTTAACTACTGACCCCCTATGAATCCATCGAGGGTGAATAAAATCCATAGGGGACTCGACCTCCGACCTCAATCCCTATGGATTTTTCTAACCCTCTATGGATCCGTAGGGGGTCAGTAGCGAACCATATAATATATTATAACTGCACAGACTATGAAATGTTTTTACAGGTGGAAAATGTTCTATGATAGATATCATTTTGTCAGACACTTTTCTTTTTTTGATTTGGTTCTTATAATATGCCAAAAATCTGTATATTTAATAGAGTTTAATATTAAATTGTGCGTTTTACTCTTAACAGATGTATAACCAACCCGATTAACAGACCAATCGCCCAGATAGCCGCATACTCAATATAGATTAACCGACTAATCTCTCGGTTAGCCGAGTGTCAGCCGTGTCAATGAAGTCATTAAACAACTTCTTTTTGGTTTAGTTCATGTTTTACATCATAATTACTTTCAACACTGAGTTTACATTTTATTCTGTACTCATAATACTTGTGTTGCATACAATTGTACCAATACATTTTATAGATTTTATTTGGACTACAAACCCTTGCTTATAAAAAATTTCAAGTACAATTAAAGTACTACTGTAAAATACAGGTACCTAAATATTACAATAATTTTAAAGTAACAAAATAGTACTGAATTTTAAAAGTAGATTTCCAGTACTACAAATTTTTAGTACAGAAATAGTACCTATGCAAAAGTAGCTGTGTAGCATATACCCCGCAGTATGAAGAACTCGTGACAAGGGTTTCATATGAAATAAAATTTAAAAAATAAAATCCTCCCGTCCGCCCCATTTTTTTCAAAAATTTGGATGAAAATCTACGAATTAATTTTAGTTGGCCTTATACCCATCACCTTCCTTCTTCTGTCAAATGGAACAACATAGGGTTCAGACACGTCCTTAAATGGCTTGTTATCCATCAGCCAACAGACAAATTTTGTAAGTGATGAAGGCACCGCTCCATAGATAAGGAGCTAAGGTAGCACTCCACAGTTAGAAAATAAAATTGAAAATGAGCCACAAAATGTTTTATCATCTCCTATTCCTGGATTTCTAATACATTAACCTAACTGTTTGTGTTGTACATGTGCATACATGTATGTATGTAATCAGTATATTCCATAGATTTAATTTTCAAAAGTTAAAAGAGTGAATATTAATTCCTTTTATGTGTATCCATGGCAACATTCTGCATTTATTTACCATAAAATATTGCAAAAAGGGGGGTGAACATGTCACATATCCCCCCAAAATTTGGATCAAACTAGAATTTCAATGCCTTTGAGTGATACCTTTTTAGAAACTGATTTCATAAATCTTCCTAATGATCAAATAAAAAATGGGTGTCTTTCGCCTCATTTTTTCGTAAAATCCAATCACAAAGTTCGTGCGATAAAAAGTTGGAAAAAAACATTACAATAATTGCCGGACCAATGTATGGTAGGGACATGCAAATACGGACTGTCATACAGAAAACAGCCTATATTACATGCATTATATAATCTTGATATTCATATAAACCCAATACAAAGGCTATTTTAATACTCAGCTATCCAAAAATGAATTTTATTGCACACTAGCTCTCATATTTGAAAAATCCACAGGGGCCAAAATGCGAAACTACACACCTAACTGTGGAGTGCTACCTAGGGATGCCTCGTTTGGAGTTGGTTATTCATCGGTAGACACAGTAAAAATTTCAAAGTCATGTTTAAGGATTTTAGCTGCGGAATGTAATATTTGATCATTGCTGATATACGTCCTTTTTAGATGTCTTTAACTTTGATTTCAACTTTCCTGCAGCTGCAACAACGTTACTTATTGATACATTGCTCCTAAATACAAAGTTTGACTTCCCTTGACCGCGCTGTGGTTGCACAATAATTGCCTTGTCGTAATATCTTTCCAGTTTATCTTGCAGTTTAGTTACAGGGTATGTCTTTGGTAGGTGATCGGGAAGATGAGAAATATATATTTGCAATATTGGCGACATGGGGAATGCCTTTCTACCATTATCCTTTCTGTCATTTGACTCTACTTTGAGGAGCTTCCTGTCTTTTTTTGAATGTTTTATTTTCACAAAAAAAACGAACATCCCAATTTAAAACTTTGCAAAAAGATTGAACCTGCATGTTTGGCACGGCTGCAGGGGTTTGCTCGGGTATACCTAATGACGAATCAGCTTTGAAATAACTGCAGTTATGTCTGCTAAGGTAGGATTTATAGCATGAACGGTGGTATAATATTTTGTAATTAACAGCACGAAGATGATCTAAGTCTTAAACATCATGCAATATCCTAGAATATACATGATCCTTCCGTGCTCCCATAGCATCAATAAAGCTATTTTTGCTTATTCCTCGCATGTTAATGAGCAATTCAGAAGCAGAACCCTGACATATAATACACTGATCGCATTGTATTTCATTCCTACTACATTTCTGACTTGATGGACATAGTTTAACAGGACTGTGTCAAATGTGTGCCATATTATACAATTATAACAAAACTATGAATTCAAAAAAACAACTAAAGTTTTTGCAACAAAAAATATTTCCTCACCTAAAACAATGAACTTCAGCCATATTCCGGGTCTGAAGTGTGACCGAAGGATTTGATTTGTGTATTACAATTAAAACAAAACTATCACTTCAATAAATCAATCAAATTAAAGTTCTAAAAACCAACAAAAAAAATATTTCCTCAATCAAAACAACGAACTTCAAATTTGACACAGTCCTGTTAAACTATGTCCATCAAGTCAGAAATCAGAAAAATCAATCATACAACAAGCATAAATGAGAAACGAAGTGAGTGACAATTTTCCTGTTTAATGACCTCACTCAGGTACTACTGAACAAGGCCACAATTAAAAATATTGAGAAGTTTGAGACAGTGGGTAGGTAGGTAGTCATTTTCTTTTTCTTTTTTTTCGAAAAGAGAAATTGAAGTATCGGGTGTTTATTAGTCTTCATGCCTATCTGATTAAAAAAAAAACTTCTTCAAATCAGGACAATAAAAGAATTTGTGGACTTCAGCTTTTATCCATTCTTTCGTCTCTTTGACATATTCTATACATTTCCAATTTCATACATAATCTTTGGCCTAAACAAGTTTGTCAAGTGATGTACATTTGTAATACATGTAGTTAATATAAAACCTAACAGGTAGAGGCGTACTTACATCACATTATATACTACCTACTTCCTGAAGGCAACTTCCTCAGATGTAGATTACATAGATAAAACAGAAGGAAGACTTATTTATTGACAAACTATATTACATTTACAGTATGAACATGATGAAATCTACTAAATAGTTTAAGACCGTGATGTTTTAGCAATAAACACATATGTGTATGTACATTATTATTTCATTTAACAATTTTTGATGGCATTTAAACTTATTAATGATCATTGTTAAACTTTTCTCATGACAATTATGTCAATATCCCTGATAAAAATCTTCAGATAAGTACATAAAGTAAGAAGAAGAAAAATTGAATGAAAATGTTAACAGTAAGGTCACAATTAAAAATATATTGGTTTGCCCAAACCCTACCCAAAGGTTTAGACAGTTGGTAGGTAGGTAGTCATTTTCTTTTTTTTTTCTTCGAAAAGAGAAATTGAAGTATCAGATGTTTATTAGTCTTCATGCCTATCTGATTAAAAAAAAACTTCTTCAAATCAGGACAATAAAAGAATTTGAGTAGGCAGCTTTTTTCTGGATAGGTAGCGTTTGGGCAAACAAACCTATTCTATTTTATGGCCCAAATGATGTAAAATGGCATAATAAAAAGAATTTGGTTGAATTGAAATAAAATCATGAATGAAAATAAAAGGACTTGAAAATTTAGCTATATTAAACAAGACAAAAATAAAAATGTAATAGATCTATATAAGGTAGTTTTTCACTAAAGGCTGGTTTGCTTTTAAGATTATGTATTTCATGAACTATTTAATGTTTCTTGTCAGCTGTTACTTATATAACTTAGTATAAATTTACATATATACTTTTATGTTATTGGCCAGCATGGTCATAGTTGATAAAACATGTGTTTCCTTAAGCAGAGAAAATTTGTATGACATAGAGATTTACTTGAGATAACATGATTTTGATTCACTGTACATTTGTACATACTGCTTACACATTTGATTTGAATAATAGGGAATGTGGGGGGGGGGGGGGGGGGGGGGGCTTGGGGGGTGTTTAAACCTACATGTTTCCTGCAGGCAGTAGTCATGTTATTTTGATTAGGGTTGTTGTAAAACCGTAAATAAATCTTGGTCCTGTTTTATTTCCCTGAATTTTTTTTAAAAATTACACTTTAACAATATAAAATGCAAGTAGTGGTAGGAGTAACATCTTGAAAATGTAGAAAGAGAAATTTCATTTGCTGAATCAGGTACAATAATACCAATTGGCAGAACTAAAATTATCAGATAATAATTATACCTTTAGCATGATTAGGCCTTAAACATTTTAAATGATAAAGAAAAACTGTAGACATTATAAGAAATTATGATTAGCTAGACATAAGAACTACAACATGTACAACGTACATGAGTTGAATTGCAGTAGTCTCTTTAAAGAGGTTATTCAGGGGTTAAAATTTTTTGGTACAGCTAACTAGCCCAGGACTTATTGGTCGCAGGACTTTACTAGCCCTGTTGGAAGAACTGCTAGTCCATCAAAACTTACCTGCTAGCCCTTGTATGCCTTAAAAATCAAGAGTTTGCTGCATAATACAAAGTGGGTGTCCTTTGTTTTGAAGGAGACATTATACACTGTATTTGATAATTTTTGTTGATCTGTTATTTATTCTTTTGGTGTTTAACCTAACTTAGTTGTTCCCACATTCAAAGCAGACTTTTTATTGGCGTGCTTGGGGCAACTAACGGCAATATTCACAGAGCATTGTCTGTTTTTTTCATCAGCAACAGCCAACCTTGCCAGGGGAATCATTGTTTCCCAGTTCTGCCAACTTTTCAGGAAGTGAATGCTTGATTTTTTGGCTAAATTGTAAAGATCAAAGAGAAAAAAACAATAGATCAAAGGAAAATGCCGCCAAATAAGCATGAACATGTGGGAGTCTCGCGCTAAAGACTTGACAGCCCTGCTGACCTGGACACTATTATTTTATTTCCGCGGCTTTTCCCTGTCGTATATAGCATTTTTGGGGGATGGATTTTCCGCCTCGTTACTCCCTTCATCTACCGTTTTTCGTTTTGAAACTGACGAAGTTCCTGGGGTTCCCGTACTAAAATATTAAGACATATTTTGTTGCATGGTTTCGTGCTCAAGAGCTGTGCAACAAGACAGGTCAATACCAATCAATACATCATACCCCCAAATACCGTTAATTGAAAATATCGGCACGATAAGCAATGTACAATACCCCAAGCCATGGTATGAGAAATCGATATTTAAAGTACGAGAATTGCAATCAACACATGATACCAGGCCACCCAGACATGCCAGAGTTATTTGTTCTATTTTTAAAATATGTACAACAGGACCTGTACAAACCAGTTCAAATTCTTGGAATCCCGGATGACTTAGTTGAATCGAAATGGCTAACATAGAATAGTGATGAAGGGATTTTTCACTTTCCATTTTGGAAACGCCAAGAATTTTTTGTTACTAGTCCATCGGGCATATCGGATTACACATTTTAATTGCCCGAGGCGTAAATGATTTAGTCCCGGGCGTCGGGCTAGTGGATTTTTTAACCCCTGTTATTGCCATGAAAAGACCATTTTTATGTGACTGAAAATTTAAAAAAAAAAAATGGTCGTATATTGACATCACGTCGTCATCTTCCGAGTCGTCCGAAGACTATTTTGGTGTCTATAAAAAGGTAAATAAAAATCAATAAATTTTAACACAAGGTTTATAATTACCACTAAAGGATGGTAAAGATTGATTTTTGGGGTTATGGTCCCAACAGTTTGGGAATTGGGGGCCAAAAAATGGCTAAATAAGCATTTTTTTTTCCAGACAATATAACTTGTGTTTATGTGTATGATTAATTTTAGCCATGACTATGTATGTCATTTTATATTTTAAAACTTTTATGATGTATTTAAACGGGTAATTATGGTTGCAAACTCCAATGATTAGTGTAATCACTTCTGATTACACATATGCCAAATCTAACTGTGTATGTGTAGATTCTTAATCTTTGGTCCCGTTTTCAAGTTGGTCTACATTAAAGTCCATAGGGTCCAAAATTAAACTAAGTTTGATTTTAACAAAAATTGAATTCTTGAGCTTCTTTGATATGCTGAATCTTAACATGTACTTAGATTTTTGATTATGGGCCCAGTTTTGAAGTTGGTCCAAATCATGATCCAAAATTATTATATTAAGTATTGTGCAATAGCAAGAAATATTCAATTGCACAGTATTCAGCAATAGGAAGAAATCTTCAATTGCAAAGTATTGTGCAATAGCAAGAAATTTTCAATTGCACAGTATTGCGCAATAGCAAGAAATCTTCAATTGCACAGTATTGTGCAATAGCAAGTATTTTCAATAGCACAGTATTGCGCAATAGCAAGAAATTTTCAATTGGAGTTATTTTTCTTTGTCCAGAATAGTAGTTGAATCAACTTAAATCATTGTTTTACACAATATACGATGTATATTCACTTTCACTACCAACTGATAAATTTAAACAATCTTTACCATTCAGTGATAACAAGCACTTTTTAGCTCACCTGACCCGAAGGGCCAAGTGAGCTTTTCTCATCACTTGGCGTCCGTCGTCCATCGTCTTTAACTCTTACAAAAATCTTCTCCTCTGAAACTGCTAGGCCAAATTTAACCAAACTTGGCCACAATCATCATTGGGGTATTTAGTTTAAAAAATGTGTCCGGTGACCCAGCCAACCCACCAAGATGGCCGCCATGGCTAAAAATAGAACATAGGGGTAAAATGCAGTTTTTGACTAATAACTCAAAAACCAAAGCATTTAGAGCAAATCTGACATGGTGTAAAATTGTTTATCAGGTCAAGATCTATCTGCCCTGCAATTTTCAGATAAATCGGACAGCCCGTTGTTAGGTTGCTGCCCCTGAATTGGTCATTTTAAGGAAATTTTGCTGTTTTTGGCTATTATCTTGAATATTATCACAGATAGAGATAAACTGTAAACAGCAATAATGTTCAGCAAAGTAAGATTTACAAATAAGTCAACATGACCAAAATAGTCAGTTGACCCCTTTAGGAGTTATTGCCCTTTATAGTCAATTTTTAACCATTTTTGGAAAAAATCTTAGTAATCTTTTAGAAAAATCTTCCCTCCTGAAACTGCTAGGCCAAATTAAACCAAACTCAGCCACAATCATCATTGAAGTATCTAGTTTAAAAAAACTTGTCCGGTAACTCAGACAACCAACCAAGATGGCTGCCATGGCTAAAAATAGAACATAGGGGTAAAATGCAGTTTTTTGGCTTATAAGTTTTGGAATAAGGGAAAGGAGGATGTGAAAAATAAATTGGGGAGGGGGGGGGGGGGTTCAATTTTTTTCATTTCAGATTTCATAAATAAAAATAAAATTTCTTCAAACATTTTTTTGAGAGGATAAATATTCAACAGCATAGTGAATTGCTCAAAGGCTAAAACAAAATTTTAAGTTCATTAGACCACATTCATTCTGTGTCAGAAGCCTATGCTGTGCCAACTATTTAATCACAATCCAAATTTAGAGCTGAATTCAGCTTGAATGTTGTGTCCATACTTGCCTCAACCATTCAGGGTTCAACCTCTGCGGTTGTATAAAGCTGCGCCCTGCAGAGCATCTGGTTTCTTTAGAAACTAAAATCCATGAATTTAAAAACCCACAAACATGTTTCTTTTCAGACCACGAAATATTGGTTCCCATGAATTAAAATGCTGTCATTTTTACAGAATAAGAACTGTTAGTCATGGGTTGAGATGAAACTTTTACTCCTATTTGTTATTTACAGAATGATAACAGTGAGTCGGTCGGCAATAGGTTAAAATGGCTACAGAATGATATAGAGAAACAAATCAGAGATAATGAAAAGCTACTGGAAGATCTTCGTCAAATAAAAGAAGATACAGGTAATGAATTTCTACTGCATTATGGGAGAAAAGTCACTACAGTTACAATACAGAATAATATTATTTTTTGCTGTGTGGGTCAGGTTGTTTTTTTCACCACCCTTTTGACACAGAATGGGTAAAAATGGTAAAAGATACCAGGATGATAATTTGGTATACCGGATTGTTTTCCATCTTCATTAAGAGTTTGATCTTGTGTTCTGTTTGGGTGTCCAGTATTTTTGGGATACGATTGCTTTCAAGCAATCTGTAGACTTTTACCGTTGACTCAGGGCTCATTCCCTCACGTCAGCCGTTTTATTCTAAACATTCAGCAACATCTCAGGTTCTTATGATTGTCTTGCTTTAAAAGGTAAAAACAAGCAAAAGGATTGAACATAAACAACTTTCCTGTAATGTTCTTCTCATAACCTTCATGTTTGATATTTCCCTTGACTTATATGCGTGCTTTTAACAACACGGAAAATCAGAATTAAGCAGTATTTATATTTAGTGTTTTTATAAATTTAGAAACACGTCAGAAGGAATTCCCCAGTTTTGATAAATGCGAGCTGAATTCCGATAATTCTATTTCTGTCATATAGGAACTGAATTGGAGTTTTTCTATATTTGACCGTTATGAAACTGATACTGTACTCTCATAAAGAAATGGGAGACCCATTCATCATATCATTTAATAAACGTTCTTGTTCCAAATCGCAAGTCTCGGGTTTGTTTATGTATTAATGCGCATGCATATAGTTTTCTTGATTTCAAGGGGTATCAGATTGAGTGGTTGCTCTGGATTCCCCGCTTATTAATTTATTGGAAACTCATGGGATTCTTTCTATGTCTGTCTGCTATTGAGGATTTAATATTGTTGTTGCATAATTTAAAAATCATATGCATCATTTAAATTAAAATCAATGTAGTTTTACCTATAACACCCCTTCAGCCGAAATGGAGTCTTCCATATTATCGTTTCAAGTCTTCTCCCTTCCGAAAGTATTTCCCGTCAAAATCAAAATACAACACGACTCGTCAAGAAAAATTAACTCGTTGGATGTCGATAAATGTCGTATTATATTAAGAACGATCTCAATTTTAACAGAGGAGTGTGTACGGAAAGGAGTCATGCCCACTGACCCAAAGGAAATTAATATCTAAAGAGTTAGAAATGGGGTTCTTCCTAGAATTAACGGTGATAAGATACGGATCATAAGATACGAAGTGAAATACCTTCTCTCACTTTCAGTTAGTCCGAGATTACTCTGACGTCCAACGGCTGTTTTGCCAGACAAGCTGTGGCTGCGGGACGGGGGACGACCCCAGGTTGTCTGGCAAAACAGCCGTTGGACGTGGACGTCAGAGTAATCTCGGACTATTTATTCTATATAATATTACTAAAAATATTTTATTTCCCACAATTTTTCGCTATAATTATGAAATCTTCAGGCGACTGTGCTCTCAGTGACTGCTGTGGAAAGTAAACTTGGAAAAGAACGATCTCAATTTTAACAGAGGAGTGTGTACGGAAAGGAGTCATGCCCACTGACCCAAAGGAAATTAATATCTAAAGAGTTAGAAATGGGGTTCCTCCTAGAATTAACGGTGATAAGATACGGAGCATAAGATACAAAGTGAAATACCTTCTTTCACTTTCAGTTAGTCCGAGATTACTCTGACGTCCAACGGCTGTTTTGCCAGACAAGCTGTGGCAGCGGGACGGGGGACGACCCCAGCTTGTCTGGCAAAACAGCCGTTGGACGTGGACGTCAGTAATCTCGGACTATTTATTCTATATAATACTACTAAAAATATTTTATTTCCCACATTTTTTCGCTATAATTATGAAATCTTCAGGCGACTGTGCTCTCAGTGACTGCTGTGGAAAGTAAACTTGGAATTGATAGTACACAAATAAAACACAATAAGTACATTGCTCATACACTTGAATACGGGATTGGCTATTTTTAAAGTTGAGTGACTATTCAGATTATTACATTTGCATATGCAGTTGAATTAGTTTTGACTGAAATAATACTATCCAGCTGTGCCAGAACTTGCGGTCATAAAACTTTCGAGTCAGTTTTTTGTACTCATACTCGAAATCAACCAATGAAAGCTTTATTATTTTCGAGCATGATTTTTGTGCTCCAAGCACTGAGCAAAGTTTTATGCCTTCAAGGCCAGGGCTGTCAAAAATGCATGAGACTCACGCATGTTCATGCTTTTTTGCAGCAGTATCCGCTTGGATCTATTTTTTTTCTCTCTTTGATCTTTTCAATTTTGGCCAAATCTCACGAATTTGCTTAATGAAAAGTTGTCAGAACTGCTATACATGTGTCAATGAAAACTATATGGCAATCGTATCCCTCAGAGCATTCTGCTCTTTGATTGGCAATACCTGTCATCATTTTAAGCTCAGCAGACCTTATTTCTAGTAAAACTTTCAATGCTAAATAGTTTGTAATAGTTGTCAATTTTCCTTTTCATGTATAAGCTATTGTGAACCAAGTGACCATTAAAATCTTTATTTTACCATCACACATTTATGAAGCCAACAAAAATAAATGAACAGCCTTTTAATATTATTGATCATGATTTACATTATAGTCTACAAGTAGTCTAATTAAGACCTTTAACAACTGTTCCACTGGCTTGTCAACATCAAGGTTGCAAGTTAATACCCTGCAAGATGTATTTTACAACTGAATATTGTTTTTCTTTTCAGGTACGTTATTCTGGCTTCTTTCAGGCCACATTTAAAAGAATGTCTGTTTCCCTCCCCCGGGTCTACCCTTTGTAAACAGACCAGGATAGCAGGTTCTTTTTTTTTTTTTTTTTTAACTGGATGTGATTGTCATAGCATGGTCACATGAATGATTTGACTTGTCCAGTCCAGGCCACTTATCAGTTGTTTGTGCTCAATTTGAGTGTATTTATTTAGATTATCAATCCTTCTGCTTTCAAGCACTTTCCAAAAATGGAAACAAATTATTTTCAGGAAAAAAATAATTTCGATTTTTTTGTGGAAAATAATTTTTTGACCCGGGGGCTTATTTTTGACCCGGGTGGGGGGAGGGGAAACATACATATTTTTAATTTTGGCCCCATCAATAAAAACTGGTTGACATGAAATACCCAATATACTGAACTGTCATTTAAAGCAAAAAATGAATCAATCAATATATTCTCCTCCTTGTTTATAATTAAGTAATGTTTTTATAAATGCATTAAACCCTTTCTATTATTTATCTAGTAAAGAAAGAAAAAGGGAACAAGCTGAAAACTCATGGAGTTAAAGACACTGATCCTGCCACACATAAGATAGCTGTGTTAATGTTCTCCTGTGATAGAACTACTGTCAGTCGCAGTCTTGACTCTTTATTAAAGTAAGTACATACAGTCGGGTGTCAGTGCATTGAATGTTCTCCCGTAATAGTTGTTGTTGGCCCCTTACCCGTTAGTCAAGGTCTGTTGACTATAGAACATTTGCTATTATACAGTACGTCCAAAGAGTTTGTAATCGCGAACTCTAATCACCAATTTCCGAGTGTAGCAGTGTGACACCGCGAATCACGGATTATTCATTGCTTTAAAAATATTTAAAGATCACTGTCCTAAATACAACACACAAGTTTACATTCATTGTGCGTAAATGAATATTATGCAACGACAAGTTGATGCAGCTATAGAAGTATTCCTGTTGTAGCCGAAATTTATTATTTATCCTTAAGAAATACTAACAAATCGTTAAGAGAAAATGCCAGCATAACGAATGGTGAAAAGTATTTTTTATAATTTACCGATAAAAAAAAACAGGACTTAATCAAGTATAGTTTTTTTTTTATAAAACTTTAATGCAATTGAAAGAATTAACAACAACATTTTGCTTTAAAAAACTTTTATTTGTTTCAATCAATTATGTAATCGTAAAATGAAAATGGCGTAGACTTATTAGCATAACAAATAGTGAATAATATTTTCTTTTTTACCTGTATACTAAACTTTGAGACGTGTAATTTTCTTTAAACTGCCCTCATTTATTCAGCGTTAGTCTCTGTTTATTTTTACACAATTATATCTCTTTTGTAAATTAAATATTTATTTACTGACAGAAAAAAAAACAAAGTCAAAATCAAATATAGTTGTTTTTAATAAAACTTAATTTAAATGTACAGTGTAATTGAAAGAATTAACACCAACATTTTGCTTTTTAATATTTTATTTGATATTTAACCTGATAATCAATAGACAGGAAATACAATTGTTTAATTACATTAGAAATCTCACATACAGTACTTTGACTGTTGCTTGCCGGCAAAGATAAGAAGGATTAGGGTAATAAATTACCTGGTGTGATACCGCGTCACACCAGACTGGGAGAGATGTCGCTAATACAATAAACAAAAGGTAGCGGATTTACGCGGAAGTCGGAGGGAATACTCCCAAATTTCTCCGAGAATTTAGGGAGAGATGTAGGATTTTCCTGGTGTCACACCAGGAAAAAACTTGGTGTTTGGAGTTTGGGATGACTTTTGCAAAATATGTACTGTATACTTAAGTTTGTGATTCAATCAGTTCGAGAGACTCAACTAATGAAACATAAGTAAGTCAATGGTATCTTTAGTACAGTTGTATCAATATAAGCACATATGTCATATCATGCGAGATAATTTGGGCCCAGCACTCTGACAGTCATGGTTAATTTAATTTTAAACATCTGCATGTTAAAAGATTTGACAAGTGTATGATATTTGTTATGCAATAACTTTCGTTTTCGATGCATGCTGGTAAAAAAAAATTGTTTTAGTGAACATCATTTGTGGGTTTATGGGCATCAGTCACTTCTGTTCCCATTTTGAGCCAGTGGTTAGAAAGAAAAAAAAATGCTTCATGATACAAATCTTTCGGTAAAAAAAAAGTCTTGTGTCTAAAATCAGCAGGGCTGTCAATAGGTAATTGTGAATAAGTTCCTACGGAACAAACATTAAATAAGCTGCAATAGAAATTGTACTAATGCAAATCAATATCAGTACAATTTTCAGCCTATTTTTTGGTGTGAACCAATTGTATGCCAAGTCTGATGCAAGTGAAACTGTAAGAAAAGCCAAACAAGTACAAAATTAAAGAACATTGATAACTCAAAATTCCCAAAAGTTGTGCCAAATATGGCTAAGGTTATCTATGCCTGGGATAAAAAATCCTTAGTATAATTCATACTTTTGCACACAATAAATTGTAAAAAGCACAAATTAATTGATAAATGTTAATTGTGCAGGGATACAGGTGACTCCCTGAGGCTCTATCTGGTAAACAAGGTCCTTATAAAGGCCCACATAATTGGCGATTTTTTTCTGGTTAAGAACATAACTGGAAGGAGGTCTATTATCATTATTTTATATGTCACATTCCCAATGGTCATGACTATTGTATAATTTACATGTTAAAATGTTAAAGTTTGTAATTAGGTCAGTCTAAACTATGATTGGTCAATGGCAATTCTCATGGTTTGTTAGTTTTCCAAACTTTGTGGAACCGTGACATTTCATTTTTGTTTTTATATTGCTTGATATAACTATTTATCATATGTTTAGTAGTAAATACAGTAGTTTTGCATATTTGATAAATAGCCTGCTGTTTAATCCATATCGCGCAACTTTGATGCACACCCTTTATCGCATACCCTTTATGACACCCCCACTTTTTTTTTCTTTTTTTTTTATACATAGTCAGTTTTGTTTTTTTTTGCTTAAGAAAATTTTTCCTCAAAATAGGTCAATTTTTTGAATGACGTCATTTTTTGGTGTGTGACGTTTCATATTTTTTGGCACACTAAATGCAACTATAAAAAATACAAAACACACAAAATAAATACAATAATAAACAAAATATTTTTAAAACAACAGCACACAAATTGTAAGGTAACCCAGGTGCTTCGGATAAGTAATTGAGCAGTTCTTTTAAGGCCTTTTAAACAAGACAAAAGTGATCTGAAGGTTACCCAGTGCTATGGATCAGAAAACAGTTCATATAATATAAGGGACGACATCAAAAGATCAATGTAAGATAAAAAACTTAATTCAAATAGTTTGGGGGTGGGGGGGGGGGGGGGGGGGGGGGTTGAACGGCTACAAGATTTGATTATCTGACATTGATTTTTACATATATCCATATGGGTCAATCAATTTTTCCCAAATTAAGTTAAGAGGGGGGTGGGGGGTCAGTGAAAAAAACTATGTGAATTAAGTTTTTTATCCTTCATTGAACTTTTGATGTCATCCCTAATACTCTTCTGTTGAAATATATGATAAAGCGTATAATACATGGCAAAATCAGTAATGGCAAAATCTGTATCACATGCCGTATCACCCTCGACCAATATCATCCCTCGGGCCTAAAGGCCCTTGGGCTGATATTGATGTCTCAGGATGATACGACATATGATACAGATTTTGCCATGTATTATTAGGTCTTTCCACTTTTCGTGACTTTTGTTTTTCTTCTGATTAATTTTTTTTGTTTTTTTGTTTTTTTCCGAACACTTATTCTTATAGGAGTTATCTCCCCGCGTCCCCTTTTCCTTGTTATCGCTATATCTCTAAAACCGTAAAAGATTTTAGCGAACTGTTTTCACCAAATTGTTTGTCTACTCTTGAGAATGATTTAGTTTATTTTGACTTGAGTGATCGGAAGACATCTTATAGGAGTTATTGCCCTTTGAAAATTTAAGATAGGCAATTTGTTGGATAAATTCCTACGTTATAAGTGGTAGAGGTCTACAGTCTTTTGATATGAAGTCCTTGGTCCATTAGAATAAAATTGAGGTCAAGGTCAAAGGTCAAGGTCATGTTCTTAATTTTGAATTTTGCTTGTTATTGTTATTCCACAGAAACTGTGACAGTAAATGATATGATGTGTTTGCCAAATAACTGTTTACAATAAGGCGCAACTTCAACCTATTTCAGTCAAAGTGTTTTGGTTAACCCTTATAGGAGTTTTCTCCCTTATGTATTTCAAATCAGTATTTCTCCACAACCATACAAGTGACTGACCTCTGTTCTATTTTGAGTTCACTGACCTATGACCTTGAAATTGAGATCAAGGTCAAAGGTCAAGGTCATGTTATAAATTTTGAATTTTGCTTGTTATCGTTATTCCACAGAAACTGTTACAGTTAATGATATGATTTGTTTGCCAAATTACTGTTTACAAAAAGGCACAACTTCAACCTATTTCAGTCGAAGTGTTTTGGTTAACCCTTATAGGAGTTTTCTCCCCTTATGTATTTGAAATCAGTATTTCTCCACAACCATACAAATGATTGACCTTGGGTCTTTTGATTTGAGATCACTGACTGAAATTGAGGTCAAGGTCTAAGGTCAATTTGATGTTCTAGATTTTGACCTTTGCTTAAAATTATTTTCTGTTCACAATAAAACAATTAAGTCTTCTGCATATACCTATTAATCTTATTCTTTTATATCAATTTGAAGAACCAAATTACATCAACAAGGAGTGACATTTTCTAACATCGTTTCATTCTTACTATCGAGGTGGAAAGACCTTCAATTGTTCTCTGAAGAATTGGTTTTCAATTGTCTATATATTTGTTTAATTTTAATTGTAAAATATTGAAAAGATTTTTATATAATTGTACTTTTAGAATTCGTCCAAAAGGTGACCGGTTCCCTATTGTTGTCTCTCAGGACTGTGGCCACAAACCAACATCTGATGTCATACAAACATATGTCAAGAAAGAGAAGGGACTGGTTACCCATATAAAGGTATTGTATCTTTTGGTTAGCAACAGGGAAATAGTTATCAAAGGTACCAGGCTTATAGTTTGATATGACAGATGTCCATTTTGTCTACATAAGACTCATCACTGGGTTCAAACAGGAAGATTTTGAAAGCAGAGAAAACTGTGCATAATATAATCTGCATGACTTTATCAGATGACAATACCAGTTCTAAAATAAGGCTTACGCATATTTATATACTTTAGTTCAGTCACGGATCCGCGATATCACGGCAGTGTTCTAGTGTTATGTATTATCATTAAACACAACTTACATTTCAATATCAAGAATGAACACGAATGCGGCCACTTTCATTTAAGACGGAAACTGTCTAAAACTAGCTAAAATGCTGAAATTGTGAAGATTTCAGTAATTTAGCATGACTTCATGATGCAAGTACCCGATATATGTGCATTGTAAAGCCAAACTAAGGCCATATTTATGTAGGAGAGGCATTATACCTTCCAAAAATAACTAAAAGTTGACATTTAAACCATTTTGTAAAACTGCTATATTTTTGGGCCAAAAAGGGGTCTTACTGAACCTACTCCTTTAAAAAAAAAGATAACAAAAATATCAAAACTCAAAAGCAATTTTAGAAAAAAAGAGGTTCTTAAAACAAGACAAAACCAAACCATTTATCAACCATTAGGATGACTAGAAAACAATGGCCCCATTCCTGATTTGGTACAGGCATTTTCTGGAGAAATTGATAGGTTAAATCCAATGTTCCTAATTCATGTTTGTATATTTGTGCAATGTTTTTTGCAATATTGATAAAAACAAATATACAAGCACAAGTTATAGAAGATAGTATATGGGGTTTTGTATGACAAAATAAATGGCTTATAGATCAATATTTTGGACAACCCGATGTTAAAGAGACTTTTATGAGGCGTTGTATAGTTTTTAAAATAATTCTTATCAAAAGCAAGCCCAGTATGAAATTATTATTTACCATTCGTACAAGAATTATTAGGATATAAAATGAGCACTTTATCATAAGCATATATATCTAAAATCTGACTTTCATCGATAAAAAATATTTTTTTATGAGAGTTAAAAGATAAAAAAAATGTAAGTGTTCTCCCCAGGGCTGTTTGACATCATTGTAATGTGATGCTATCTGAAGTGGATTTCTTATAAATTATGTTATGGATGTGATGCTATAAGAAACAAGATCATGGTATTTCAATTTCCCCTGTTTACCAAGATGCTAAATTAAATATTTAGGGAAAACACTGAATATACAGTTTATGTGTTTAAAGATTAAATGGGTTAATCCTGCCTGCAGTGCATTTGCCCTGTGACTACTATTATAATATTATCAGATTTGGTGATATTCAATATATTCTCTAGATCATTCTTATCTGGACAACGGTTGTTTATTTCGTTGGACACTTAAATTCGTAGATAAAATCATCCACAAAAACCACGAAAATTGGTTCCGAACAAATAAAAGTACTTTCACAGTAGTTTGTTTATCATGTTCACCAACCTCGCAACACTGAGATTCAAAGTTTAAAAGTTGCTCATGGTAGATGAGTTCCAATATATTCCTCAATGCATTATTAAAAAAATTGACCATTGAAAAATTGATTCGTTATCTTTACATTCATGTCAATTATTTGCTGTAGTATTTATATAGTCTAAAGCAAAAAATTCAGAAAAATGACATGAACAGGAAAAAGGATTGTGTATTTCTTAAATTAGTACACCTTAATTATAATTGCAAATGAAGAAATTGTAGAAAACCACATATACTGCAGATGTTTTTTCCGATATATATGTGAGAAAGATATACTGAAACATGCCAGCTCTAGCAGCCAATCAAAGTCTTTGTTACATTCTTTATTTCAACCAATTAAAAGTACTGTCTCATAGAACTTTGTGTCTTTTCAGCATCCAAATCTTACTGATATTAATCTACCTTCACCAAAGAAGAAGTTCAAGGGTTACTACAAAATTGCACGCCATTACAAATGGGCACTCGACCAAATATTCCACAAATTTAATTACACAGCTGTGATCATTGTTGAAGGTAAACAGCGAAATATTGGTCTAAAGAGGTCGCCATGGTGATGGAATAAGTTACCATGTATGGGTAAAATTAAAGCAGATGCTTGTTTTCATATTATGACCTTCCAGTTAAGGAAGGGTTCATCAAACAGATTACATTTATTCAGGGCAGTTGAAGATTGGAAAAACATTGTAAATAAATTTCATCATCAGTTACAAAACTAAAAATAGAAATTATTCTTTGGTTGTATTATTCAAAATAAAATGATTGAAGACCAACTCCAATATTTTTCATAAAAATTTGAAAACCTAAAATTTGATTTGAAGTGCTCTTTCAAATGACAATTTACATAGATTATGTTAACGTTGGACCATTAATCAAGATTGTCTTCATAGATATTTACTTGTAGGGTGAAATTTAAACTGGAAGCATGAAAATAAGTAACATCTTAATTTTCCCCATACATAGTAACTATGGTAACTTGTTATTTGTACCTCCATGATTCATTTGTATTTTCATAGTAGCCATTCTGATTTTGCAATACATATATATGCTGTTATTTAGGACTTTTCTTGATTACATAGAACAAAATTACTTTTTGATTTATTCCTCAGAAGCAATTTGGATGCACACAAGATATATACTTTTACAATCAGAACAATCTAAAACAAATATTGATTTTTTAGCCGTTTTATTTTTAGATTTTTTTTTGTTTGAATATAGAAAATAAATCCTAATGAAATTTTTATATTCTTGCAATTTTAGATGGCTGCTATAGAAGTAGAATGTGAAATTATTTTACTGTAAATTCATGAATTAGTGGAATGTTTTTTCATCAAAGTGAAATTGTCACATTTTGTTTTTTTACATTTCTCTAAATTTTTGCATTAAAGCATCAAACATGATTTGAGACAGTTAAATAAAATCATTTTGTGTTATTGAGTGAATAACCATTACAGTTTAAATACTCAACTTACAAATTATGAAATACACCTACAAATTTCTTATTTCTTGCATGGAATATTCTAAAATTATCAGATTTAATTTTAACAAATTACTGATTTGTCCTGTGTGTATTGTTACACATTGATTTGTGAGTTTACAGTATATGACATCTCTAATCGGCCCAATTTGTATGTCCATCGATTGGTGACCTGTCCATCTATTGGTGACCTCTTAATTGAGTAATTATGTATAAATTTATTTCCAGCAACCTGACCTTAGTGATTTAAAACTTGCTTGGCCACAGAAGAAGTTCAAAGGCTACTTCAAAATTGCCCGCCATTATAAATGGGCACTCGATCAAATTTTCTTCACTTTTAATTATACAGCAGTTATAATCGTAGAAGGTAAACTAACATTGCTAGAAATTCTTATACTTTCAATCAATAATCTAGAGTTATCTTTCCTTTCACATTATCTTTCTGGCTTTTTTGGCTTGAACTTCAGATTTACAAATGTGACTGTTGAATATAATGGAAGGCACCCAACCTTCTCCCTATATTGGATATAATTTTGTTTCTGAGTTACAAATTAGTTCTATTAACAACAACTTAGAGGTAGTCCAACTGTCTATATCACTCTGCTAAGCTCTTAATAAAATTACATATCATCCTATGTGACATCAAATGTATTTGACCTGGACCCTGTTTTTTTGTGTTGTTGGGTTGGTGTCTCCTTATTTTCAAATTGTGTCAAACCAAGCAACCAAAGTAAAGATAACACTATGAAAAAAACCTATTATAATTCATCATGACAGACACGAGGATCTGATATACAATTTATATTAAGAATTGAAACAAGGAATGTGTCAAAGAGACTAACCAACTAGTAGAAAACAAATCATGGCCAACTAAGGGTCTTCAAGGCAGAGTAAAAATCTCAAATCTACAGGCGGGCTTTAATATATGGAATAAACAAAACCCAGCAGTGCAAACAGTAAAACTCAGTTTATAGAGGGCTGAAGTATGTTCTTTTCCCAAGTCAGGAGCCTATGTTCTTTTCTCAAAATTCAGTGTTATTTTTGCTGCTGTACAATATATATCTTTTTTGTTTTCCATTTATTGTTTTGTACAAAGTCAGGCTGTTGGTTTTGTCAATGAATTTTTATTTCATTTTGTTTAATGCGACATTTTATTGCTCATATAGCTTAGCAAACATGTGTTTTGATCATTGTTAAAGGCCTATAGCGTGTTGAAGAACTATACCTTGTACATCTATGTATTTTGGTTTATGAGGATAGTTCAGTCTAACTTGCAATCAAACTGCATCTTTTTGTCAGTAAAGGAAGGAAATTCAAAATCATCATTTTATAACAATAATTTTGTACACAAATTTTGTACAAATTGTAAATTGTAATTTGTACAAGCACTTTTTGTACAAATTACAATTTGTTTAAAGTTAAAATACAAATTATAATTTGTACAAAATGACAACTTGTACACAACATATATATAACATGTCCAATGAATACACTGTTGTTATGAAACTTGAATATGTTTTTGTGTTTTTATACAATTCATGGTTTCAGAACTAATACTTATTTCATTATTTCTAAAATTAAAATTCTTCATGTCATGTTATTTTTCTTTAGTTTGTCCTTGACCAAATGTCTTTTTTTAGTATAAGGTTATCTAACCAAAACATAGATTTTATTCTATAATAGTTGATTTTGATATGACCACAAAATATTTTTGGGATCATATAATGGTATGATATCGTTGACGTCCGAAGACACATTGGTTTCCAGACAATAACTTTAGTTTGAGGTAATAGATCTTTATGAATTTTTTTCAGAAGGTTCAATACCACAAAAGGAAGGTTAGGAGTGATTTTAGGGATGATGGTCCCAACCGTTTAGGAATAAGGGGTCCAAAAGGGGCCCAAAACAAGCATTTTTCTAGTTTCAGGATAATAACTTGTATATAAGTATTTCAATTGCTCTGAAATTGTACCACACTGTTTAAAACCACAAGTAGAAGGTTTGGATTTATTTTATTGGTTATGGGGCAGAGGTTTAGGAATAAAGGGCCAAAAAGGGGCCAAAAAGAAGCATTTTTCTAGTTTCCAGACCATAACTTGTGTGTAATTGTATGGATCTCTCTTAAATTGTACCACAATGTTCCATATAACAATGGAGCGGTTGGGATTGAGTTTTGGGTTAATTGCCCAAAATATGTAGGAATTAGGGGCCAAAAAGAAGCATGTTTTTAGTTACCAGAATAACTTACAATAACTTGTGTTTGATTGTATGGATCTATCTGAAATTGTACTTCAAGGTTCCATACTATAAAGGAAATGATGGGATTGAGTTTTCAGAGGCGGATTTAGGGGGGGGCCAGGGGGCCCGGGCCCCCCCTTTTTGGGAAAAAATTTGGTTGCTTATATAGGGAATTACTGAAGCGTGACTGGAGCAGCCCCCTCTTAGATCAGTCAGTGGGCCCCAACTTATGAAAATTTCTGGATCCGCCACTGGTTTTAGGGTTATTGCTCCAAGGGGGTTTCAATAAGTTGGGGGGATTTTTTGTTTACAATTTATTTAAGGGATTCCTTTTTTTGAAAATTTGATTTTTTGAAAGTTTCAAGAAAAAATCTTCAATTGCACAGTATAGTGCAATCCATTTGTTAGATCTTTGACCACATTTATTTGGTGACAAAAGCCTATATTATGTCAAAAATTTGATCACAATCCAAATTCAGACAGTTTCAAGCTTGAATATTGTGACCAAATTTGCCCCAACTGTTCAGGGTTTAAACCACTGTGGTCGTATCAGGCTGCGCTCAGCAAAGCATTTTATTAGCAAATATTTCTGTAATCCACACCTACTAGTTTCCATACAATAACTTTTGTTCAAGTGAATGGATCTCTCTAAAATTGTACTACAAGATTCCATACCTGAAAGGAAAGGCTTGGATTTAGTTTGGAGGTATTTACTCTATTAAAGGGGGGGGAGGTGATTTTTTTCCCAATTTTCTAAGGGTTCATATATTTTTTTTTCAAAATTTTCAAAATTTCTAATTTTTATGCCCATTTATTATGCCCTATTTATGGGCATTATGTTTTCTGGTCTGTGCATCCGTTTATTAGTCCATCCGTCCATTTGTTTGTTCGTCTGTCTGTTCGTCCCTTTGTCTGTCCCGTTTCAGCTTAAAGTTTTTAGTGGAGGTAGATTTTGATAAGTTGAAGTCCAATCAACTTGAAACTTAGTAAACATGTTCCCTATGGTATGATCTTTCTTATTTTAATGCCAAATAAGAGATTTTATTCCTTTTCCACGGTCCACTGAACATAGAAAATGATAGTGCGGATCGGGCATTCATGTACTTGGGACACATTCTTGTTTGAAAAGTTTCAAGAAGAAATCTTCAATGGCACAGTAATTTGCAATCGATTTTTAATTTAAAGGTCTTTGACCACAATCAAAATACAGACATTATCAAGCTTGAACATTGTGTCCAAACTTCCCCCAACTGTTAAACCTCTGCAGTCTTATCAGGCTGTGCTCTGCAAAACAATTTATTTTGGTCCCTTATGATATCAATTATTTCAATCTAAATTTATACAATTTTGCACTGAAGTGCAATATGAAAGAATATTGCGAAGTGCAATATGAAAGAATATTGCACACTCTCATTAATTTTTCATTGCATTCTGTGAGAAATGTTATGTTACTATATATCACTATGGTTTATTTTTCAGATGATCTGGAATATTCACCTGATTTCTTCGACTACTTTTCTGCCACCTACCCAATACTAAAGGCAGATCCTACTCTATGGTGTGTGTCAGCCTGGAATGATAATGGTAAAATTGGCATGGTATCTGATGATCCAGGTAAATATACTAAAGTGGCATGGTATTGTCTGCTCTTTGGTCAGATTGCCGTCTCTTTGACACATTCCCCATTTTCATTGTCACTTTTATCTAATGATCTAGGTAAATACACTTAAGTGCCATTGTATCTGATGATCCAGGTAAATAAACTTTATCATACATAATACATGATTATGACCATATCAATGATATTTCATGTCAATACAGAAGTGCTGACTGCTGGGCTCATGATTTTCCTCATGGCAGAAACTTTCACCTGCAATTTAATGAGCATTAAGGACAGAAAAATACTGTAAGGTTTTGCTGAGTAGCAAATTTTTTGTATTCAGAAAAAGTTCTGTTAACAATTTATAAAAAGATTAAATTTTATACGCCTGAAAGACTAACGTTTCTTTTACAAAAGACTCATCAGTGATGCTCCAATCAAAGAAAAATAGACCAAATAAGTTATGGATGTTTTGTGTAACTCAACATAATCTATACATTGGGAACAAGATTCTTTGCATTACAAAGAAGTCAAAATTTTGTTGACAGTTGATTTATAATGATGACCATATCAATGATAGTTCATGTGAACACAGAATTTCTGGGCTGGTGATACCCTGATGGAGAAAATCTCCACCAACAGTGACATAGTGGTTGTATATAAACTGCTCAAGATTAGTTATGGATATTGAATTGGAACAAACTATGTATAGCCTGCATTATTAGTACACACAAAGGTACATAATCTCAAGGCTGAATTTTTATTTCAGAATTACTATACAGATCAGACTTTTTTCCTGGATTGGGATGGATGTTAGAAAAACATGTCTGGCTTGAACTTAGTCCAAAATGGCCAGATTCGTAAGTATATGTGTATTAAAGAGTTTTGGTATCATTGAATAGAATAATATATTGATTATTGATATTCAATTTGATGAAATCTTTAAAAGCACTTAAAAAAGCCTTTCTCATAAACAAACAATAAACCTACATATATTTTGTTATTTTACCCCTAACTTGTAAGTTTAACAAAAGGAGATTTGGTATGATTGTCAAAGAGTTAAGCAATCAGATTCGACTACGTCATCCGGGATTCCTAGAATTTGAACTGATTTTGTACAAGTTTTAAAATAGAACAAATAACTTATGGTGGATCCCGTACTTTCAATATCAATGTGTCAGTACAGGAAGTGGTATTGTCCATTGCTTATGCAACCTGATTGTACCTTCTTCTGATTAATTTATTGTAATATAAATGTGAATCCCTTTTGACAGCAGAAACCTGACTTTTGTCAGATATAAATTTAAAACATGTGCACATGTTATGGACGCCATTTTGTTTTTGTTTACATACTGTGAAGAAGCCTCCAGAACCATGACCTAAACATTAACAGTCTTCATGAAACTTAAACTTGATGCAATAATAGTTCATCAATCATGATTATCTTCATTGGTAATCAAATGAACTCGATTTTTAAAGAAATAAAATTAATAACAAATACAGTTTCAGTTTAGAGACTGTGCTCAGGTTGTAATCTATTTATAGCCTACAATTTCAAAACCTGTGATAAATGTAAATATCCATGACATTACTGTACTTCGTTTATAAAACAATTATAATCTTGATGATAAAAGACAAACTATGGATGGTGATATGTATTCACATAAATATTTGAGGTCATTTAACATGTTTAATTTATTTTAATAAATAGAATTTTAAAACTGAAAACAAATAGGAGCATTACATAATTAACCAGCTGATAATTCTTTTACACAAACGTGATGATGTACCTCAAATCCTTTTATATACTCATGTATAGCAGTGGTCAAGACTTGTATCATCTCTGGATTTGGTCAACTCTAAATTATATCAGAATATTCAGTGAATATTCCATTATCGATTAATTGAATATATCTGCTAATAAGTTTTGGGTATCCAATTTGCGAACATCTTCTGTACAATGGATAAAAAAATTGTTAAGTTTATATAATTCATGGTTATTGCAGCAAACTCTGAATTTTAAGGCATATTAGGGCTAGCATGTCAGTTCTGTTGGGCTAGTAGTTCTTCCAACAGGGCTAGTAAAATCCTGCTACCAATTAGCCCTGGGCTAGTGAGCTATTACAAAATTTCTTGACCCCTGCCTATATAAGTTTTTATCTATGAATTATGATAGAAAAGTATCTTTCTTTTTAAACATAAAGAATTTGCTGACATTACAATTGATTCCTAGTAAAGATTTGTTTTAATTTCAGATTTTGGGATGACTGGATGAGACATCCAGACCAAAGAAAAAAGAGAGTTTGTATACGACCAGAGATTTGTAGGACAAGCACCTTTGGTAAAAAGGGGGTTAGCAAGTAGGTATTATAAAGGACATGGTTCAATTCTGGTCAAATATTGCCATGAAATTAAAATTGATTGTTAAACATTAAAAAAGGTTATAATTTTTTACTTAAATTTATCTCTTTCGAAAGCATAAAAGGCTGCAACAACGATAAAAAATTGTCCCTAAACAGGAATATTTTCTGGTTCAAGAGTTGTGACCAAATAAACAATTCTAAGATTTTTTAAGATTTTGGTGAAATCAAGACCAAAACTGTGTTCCAATACAAATTATACCTAATTGAATGGTCATTAAAATTGAGAAAGGAAACAAACAACCCGACCATACGGCAGAAAACAGCTGTAGGGCCACCAATTGTCTTCAACACTTCATTTTTGATCATTTATATGCCAAAAACTAGTTGTATTTTTTTTACTTCACTTCTTGTAAATGGTTGTCAGTAACATTCCAGTGGTTTGTGGGAGTTGTGTACTTTACCCTAGGTATATCTAACTTGTAAGGGGAGATAATTTGTTGTTTATAAGAATTATGTCCCTTTATCTACCTCCTCAGTATTTTAATCCTTATATGTTATAACTTTTTGTTTATTATTTGCTTTCAGGGGATTATTTTTTGACAAGCATTTAAAATTTATAAAGCTTAATGAGAAGCCAATAGACTTTACCAAAAAGATTTAACCTATTTAATACAAGTAAGTATATAAACTATAGGATGTATAACGTGTTACTGACCGAGGCTTAAATTAAAATATTGTTTGTTTGCAGTTTACCGACTGACCCTTGAAAATCCTCCCGACTGTGAAAATTTTATTGCTTTAAATTTGAAGAATTTTTTTTTAATACTTCTATTAACGCGATCCGGAACTTTGGGTCCTTTCGGGAAATGATTTAAAGTCTGGTTCAATTACGCATTTCAAGTTCGGTTTTTCTTAGCTTCCCGTCAAGCCTTCATGTGACCATTTAATGATAAAGCACATGGAAATTGTTTACAGGTATCCATGAAGTCACGGAGGAGTACTTTACGCTGTCGTCTCGTGTCAATTTTAAGACAAATAACAAACAAAATAGTTTATTAGTAAACTGTTTATACAGATTCAGGCACATGCAATGATGTGTGATGATATCATTGACGATGATGCAGCGGATATTCATAACTGACACGATAACCATTCTGTCTCAAACAAATCGGGTACAGAATCTGTGGAGCCTGACTTTATGGAACCAATTTCAGTGGTTAAATAATTCGACAGCAGCTTGAAGTATGGCATATTTTCTACAAATTGTTGTGAAGACGACAAAGATGAAACCACTCCTCCGTGACTTACATCATCATGGATATCTGTAAACACGCCTGTACAGAGGAAGGGCTCATTTGAAATGTTAATGGATATAGATCATGCCAAATCAATAAGAAGCAACCCTAACTACACAAAGATGTAGAGAAAATGAATGGTTAGCTTGAAAAATAAATATACTCTCTCTATATTAAATCTATCTTCGATTGCAATGAGTATGCTCCTTTAGGATAAGGGGGGCTGCCCCATTCATTGCAATTATTCTCTTTCTTACAATATTAATTATACCCAAACTGTGTGGCCTGTGTGAATTCAATTAAAACATGTACTTAGGAGCTATGCTGCCAATTTTTTTATGCATTAAAAACATTTCAGTACAGACCATTTACTTTTAATGGGGTGCTATGGATTTCACCCCAAACTTTAGATTTCTTTGGTTTTTATTAAAGCCTGGCAAAAATATAACCTTATCACATATAATTAAATATTGTTAGAAATATGAAAACAGTCGAATGTCTTAATACTTTTTTTTCAAGTTGCCTTTTTTTCAATTGAGGAAGATTCAATGTTTTTTTTTTTTTTTTATTTAAAATACACTCTTTAATACATTGTCTTATAAACCTTTAATATCTACATTTTTCTGATGAAAATACTCTACTCATGAAAACATTCTAGTCAAGAAGCATACATGTCTGAACATATTTCTTTAAACAGTTCTAGTCATAATGACATTCCTTGTTTATAAGTGTTCCAGTATTTAATAATTATACCATATTTTATGTCATAAATTAGATAATGACACTATGTTAAAGTTTCAGTTTTGGTTAAAAAGTTTTTTTTTTATCTGAAAATGCCTGTTCATTTGATGTTGGTTTTCAGCATGTCCAGTGTTTGTTGTTTTAAAATGTTTTTTTTTCTTCACAAGAAACTTGGTTTAGTGTAACTGCTTGTTTAAACTGTATTTTGGCTGATAAAATAAAATATTTTTCCTACCTACCGACCCTTCAGTCTGAAGGTACAGTCGGAAAACTGCAAACAAACATATTTTTAAGGTTGGCCTGATATATCTTACATATAATGAATTATAAATTATTATCAGATAGAAAAGAGAATGAAAACAGACAACAACTTGACCAAAGAGCATAAGACCAGCGAGAAAATCCCCAACACAGTGGCAACTTCAGCTGCTCTCTAAACAGTAATGAATACTATTTCAGTGAAATGGACACACACACTAAATCAGCACTAAACATATGAATGACCAAAATTATAAAACTAACAATTCTAACAAAGTATAGAGGATATTGCTGATGTTGGTTTTGTTGTAAACTCTGGGGTATGGAAATGCTATGCCCAACTCTTCTGACTGAACACATATATCTATCCCTTCCTCTCACCCTAGTACGCATGTTAGAAGGGTAAAGATTTCTCGCACAATAAGCAAGTGGCAATTGTTTACTTACATGTGATTATGTTATAGGCGCTTGGATTCAGCCAGTTACAACTGCAACCAATTAAAATCATTACCTTGTGTCTCCTAAATTCTTTCTCAATCCGCCAAGGGTGGAGTGGAGGGTTGCGGATTGTAACCCTTGGCTAGCGAAGATGTTAAGATCCCAGTTTCATGGACAATAACTGAAATGCATGGTCTAATAACCTGTTGTGCATGAGATTTGGTGTTACTAGAAATTTTTTTTGATTTTCAGTACTGTGCCAAGAATCCTGTCCTTGATGTCAGATTTCAAACTTTTAAATGGAATAACAATATTAATATTTTTACAGGAAAATTATGATCCAACATTCCACAAAACAGTTTACGGAACACCGTTAGCTTCTGTGACAGATGTGGTAGCATTGAGGAAGAAGACACTTCCTGCTTTACGAGTTCAGTATTCAACAAAAGAAGAATTTAAATCGGCAGCTAAAACATTAAAAATAATGGAAGATTTTAAGGTATGTAATGCAGATATTACAACAGTTCTGAATGTGTATATTTGTTTACAAATTGAAACGTTTATGTTGTTAAATGGTTTTCTGGCTTTACCTTCAATAGGAACACTCAGACTCAAACTTAAACGTTTGATGTGTAAATACCTTCAAATTTCAAGAAGCATTACATGACAAAAAAGACCTATATACAATGATCAAATTTATAATAGACAAGGAACAACTTTGTTTTAGGGAATTAATACATTTTTTTGGATACATTTTGTCGTACAAGAAGATTTTGGTTATAGTCTAAATATGAATAAGCTGTTCATATAATATGGTATGAGAGGTTCATATTCAAATGTTTATGACAAGATAAAGACATCAAGAGTATCATATCTTCTTTTGGAAAAAATTCAGGAGTGTTGCTATTATTACAATATAAATAAGTTCTTTGAACAAAGTATTGAAAGGGATGATAATTTTATTTTCTTTATTTCAGGCTGGCGTACCTAGAGTTGCGTACCATGGTGTTGTTAGCTTTATGCGTTCAGGTCAAAGAATTTATTTAGCCCCTCCGGAAGGGTGGAAAGGTTATGATACATCATGGACGTGACAACTGCTGAAATTAGTCATTCATGTACAATTGTGTGCGTCTACCATAAACAGTGATTGAAAGAATTATTTTAGTTGCATACCCATAGTTTCGTTTTTGAGCCTGATGCAATTGGTGAACCTACCTATTTTTAGTGGTTAGGAGAACCACCTTTTTCAGGACACAGCTGCCATGTCTATTACATGAAGTTCTGTACTCCGTGTGCAGTATCTATTTAATTGGCTGATATGTATAATGAACATGGAATCCATGATTTGAAATAAAGTTATGGTAAAATTTAGGCAATAAGTGTTACCGTGTTGGGTAGTTGGAAAAGACAAAGTTTGCATAGGGTTAAATGTTCTCTGGATTTATTTATTTTATCAGGTACCAATTTTCATTTCTAATGATATCTGATTACTATCTATACATATATATATGCAGCTCACTAGTAAATATATATTTGTCTTATTCACCCATTTTACTTTTATATTCAAGTACCATTAAGATATGATATGAATTCATTTATATTCTTGGATACCAATTATTGTTGATTGAGTCAATGCAGTACTGGTTAAGTAGCTCTACAGACTAGTTAGTAGCTCTACAGACTAGTTAGAAGCTCTACAGACTAGTTAGTAGCTCTACAGACTAGTTAGAAGCTCTACAGACTAGTTAGTAGCTCTACAGACTAGTTAGAAGCTCTACAGACTAGTTAGTAGCTCTACAGACTAGAGCTTCTACAGACTAGTTAGTAGCTCTACAGACTAGTTAGAAGCTCTACAGACTAGTTAGTAGCTCTACAGACTAGTTAGAAGCTCTACAGACTAGTTAGTAGCTCTACAGACTAGTTAGAAGCTCTACAGACTAGTTAGTAGCTCTACAGACTAGTTAGAAGCTCTACAGACTAGTTAGTAGCTCTACAGACTAGTTAGTAGCTCTACAGACTAGTAAGTAGCTCTACAGACTAGTTAGTAGCTCTACAGACTAGTTAGAAGCTCAACAGACTAGTTAGAAGCTCTACAGACTAGTTGTTAGTATGCTGTTGTTTTGTACCGGTAAATACAGCTACAGAGCAAAGAATGAACAGATCATAATTTAAATGAAGTGGTCTTAAATCAGTGCAATGGATGTTCCTTAATTACTGAAGAAGGGATAATATTTTTTACATGATCATTTTAGTTCAGTTAAGTAGTGGCACTAAGTTTTATTGTTTTATAAAATTTATTTGAAGTGAGTGGAACACTGTACAAGAAGGGAGCTTACTGTAAATTTATAAATTATTTGTGGCATTCTAACTTTTTGCACGGCAGCCATGATAAGATTAACCACAAATTTAAATGTACAAACAAGGATTTAAATTGAAATAGGTTTTATAAGAAGAATTTGGCAAACATCATAGAACATAACAACATGTGTCTCAATCCACTAACATTAGTATCCAAGAATATAAATGAATTTAAATCCTTGCTACCTTATTTGTTGCACTTCAGCTAATGTGTATTTATGCAATCCACCAGTCCATTGTAAGAATTGGTTTATAGTTCATTCCCTTTAATTAACACTAACTGTATTATTTAATATTTATGTTTGGAAGTAGAACAGTTGTTATTGTATGAGTGTATTGTTATGTTTGTTTTCTATATAATTTGTTGTAATGACATTTCTGTATCCTATAGATTTTGTTTGGATCTTGTTAGTGATAAGTTTTTGTATGAAGCTACTTGAGTGATATGAGCTTTTCTGATTGAGAGTATGAGAATGTATGTAATCATCAGTCCTAAGTCATTACTGTTGCCTTTGGAAGCAGCAATAAACAGATTTTCATTTGGCTTTAAACTAGAGGATGACTCTTGGCTACCCCTCAATGATATTGTTGCTGAGAAATACCATCAATAATCTCCATGACAACTAGGAAGTGACAATGTTATTTTATTATTTTATCAGTCAATCTGTGATTGAAATTTTTGTAAAGAAATCCAATTTGTTATGCTATGATTATTCTTGTATTGTTAAATTATGTACTTGAAATTTTTGAACAATGACCTTTGTATCCTAACTATAATGAAAAAAGTGAACAGATAGAAATAACTGTAACTGACATTGACATCAGGTTACAAGAATGTTTTGAAATAAGATTTGTTTTCTAATAGTGATTCACCCCACTCCAAAAATGTCCTGTTTTATTCATTCATACATAAAAGTCACATGCACACCTTTTCATTTCATACAAACATTAAACTGTGTTTAGCCACCGAGTTAATGACGTTAACAGTACCATCATTTCTGTACCTGAAACACATTGCTATCATTAATGTCTCTTCAGGGATACTTGAGGCCAAATTATGGGAAAATCCAAAACAAGAGCTTATAGACCAAAAATAAAGTCAAAGTCGGGTCACAAATCAGAGAACAGAGCTTTGCATTGGGGAAATATAGTCTTTAATTTCAAATATTTTCCAAAATCATGTAACAGCAATCCTTACAACACTAAATCCGTATTTTCATGTGATTATCTAAGTTCTGTCTACTGGGTTAGGTGTATCATTACTGGTAGTAACAGTATAAAGTCTTCTTCAGTAGATACTCATTTTGACATGTCAGTATGAATAGAATGTTACTTAAGTTAAAACTCAACAATGACTTATATGTTTTAATTGTTGATGGAAATCTACACATTTTTGTTCCTAATAACTTACCTATAACATTCCCAATTGTGTATAAATATGTCTCTCTGTGATCATAGCTACATTTGAACTTGAAGATCTAGTTGACTATAAAGTAAAGGTTTTTTTTTTTGTTGTAAGATTTACAGCTCAGTAAGTATTTTTTTTATATTTCAAAAATACTAAAAGTATAAAATTTTGAAAAGAAAAGAAGAGTTTGGCAGGCAATATGTCAAATAAAACCATGGGATTCCAAGTCTCAGATAAAATGTAAGAAACAAAAGCTGCAAACACCCTTAATATTTATAATTGAACTAAAATAAATTGTATGAATACTGTGTAAACTAATGCTGATAAGGAAGCAAATTATGAAAGAAACTCAATTTCTAGAGTTTTTGTACCTGAAGCTCTTGTTCTACAGGTATAAGGTTAGATTCAATATATTTCATAGTTGACTCTGAGCTTTAATTGTGTGGGGAGAAATGTATGTTTTTAGAAAAATGTTTTCAGAATTTAGATGTGTTGTCAGACATGAATGTAAATAATCATTTCAGATAATATATATTTTAATAAAAAAAATATTTGTATTTGTTTTTTAATTTTATTAATTTTTAGAATTAGTACCATTCTATAAATAAGACAGTTCTTCACAAATAATCCTTCCCTCAAATAGACATATTCCAATGATTTGGACCTATTGTCTGTTATTATCCTTATTAAAAATAACAAAATATCTCTAATACAAGCTTTTTTAAATGCTTAAATTCATATGTCTATTGTCATTTATATTTTAAAAAAAATATTTCCCAAACTTCAACATGTAACCTTTTTGACATCATTGCTCAGAACTATACTGCAAATGAACCTAATGTTTCCTGTTTGAATTGTTTTACACTAATCATTTTGAGCCAATTTATAACTTGCCATTTGTCATGAGCCAATGCTCCATGTTGAAGGCTGTACTTTTGACCTAATGAGCTATAATTGTTTACTCCTACTGAATTGTGATTTGAATGAAATGTAAATAAATTTCGAATTGAATCAGTTTTGATATTGGTGTCAGAATTGATGCATGAGTAAAGAACAAGAATTCACATTTCATAGGGGACACCATTCATAGGGGACACCATTCATAGGGGACACCATTCATAGTTATCAAAGGTTCCATGATTATAATTTAGTATGCCAGACGTGCGTTTCGACTACATTACTCATCAGTGACATTCATAATCAATTGTTTGGCAAAACTTTTTTTTTCAGAGGAGTGAACCATACTAGAATACAGCTGAATCATATATTAATAGTTTGCTATTCCTGGCTGACGACAAAGGAGTGAACCATACTAGAATACAACTGAAACATGCATTGATATTTATTTAAGGTGGTACATAACACTACAGGGAGATAACTCTGTTAAATCAGCTGAATGTTTGAATCGTGTTCGATTGCTAAGAAAATATAAGCTTCTCAATGATCAAAATTAGTGTTTGTCAAACTGCTATATATCCAACCCAATCCTTTCCGATAATGTGGTAGGTTCAAGGTTTTTGAAATTTAGATATTTTTGTCAAGGGGTCGAAGTAAATATTTTGCCAAAATTTTATGAAAATTAAACGAGCGAAATTAATTTAAGTCAAGGTATTAGGTACCACCTGAAATTAGTTGGTTTTTAGTCATTCATGCCTGAAGTCAAAGAAGTGAACCATAATAGTATACAGTTGAAGTAGTTATTTAAATCAAATAGCTAAAATTCTTTCCTGCCGGATGTCAAAGGAGCCACAAAATATAGCTATAAGTCTTTACTGCCGGATGTCAAAGGATTCATACCAATATAAAACTGTTGTATGTATTTCTATTGATTAAATTAAGGATCGTCGCTTGTTTTTGATTTTTTGCCATATATTCGGAACCCTCAGGTTTTATCCATGTATTACCTTTAAAATAATTCCAGAGTAACCCCTTGTTTCATTTTAATAATTTTCTTACATATAGTTTAAAAAGCCATATGAGAAAATCATATAAAATCCTTTTAAGCTCACCTGGCCCGAAGCTTTTCTCATCACTTGGCGTCCGTCGTCGTCCGTCGTCGTCCGGCGTCCGGCGTCGTCCGTCGTCCGTTGTCGTTAACTTTTACAAAAATCTTCTCCTCTGAAACTGCTAGGCCAAATTTAACCAAACATGGCCAAAATCATTATTAGGGTATCTAGTTTAAAAATTGTGTCCGGTGACCCGCCCAACCTACCAAGATGGCCGCCATGGCTAAAAATAGAACATAGGGGTAAAATGCAGTTTTTGGCTTATAACTCAAAAACCAAAGCATTTAGAGCAAATCTGACAGGGGTAAAATTGTTTATCAGGTCAAAATCTATCTGCCCTGAAATTTTGAGATGAATCGGACAACCCGTTGATAGGTTGCTGCCCCTGAATTGGTAATTTTAAGGAAATTTTGCTGTTTTTAGCTCACCTGACCTGAAAGGTCAAGTGAGCTTTTCTCATCACTTGGCGTCCGTCGTCCGTCGTCCGTAAACTTTTACAAAAATCTTCTCCTCTGAAACTACTGGGCCAAATTCTACCAAACTTGGCCACAATCATCCTTGGGATATCTAGTTTAAAAAATGTGTGGCGTGACCTGTCAAACCAACCAAGATGGCCGCCATGGCTAAAAATAGAACATAGGGGTAAAATGCAGTTTTTGGCTTATAACTCAAAAACCAAAGCATTTAGAGCAAATCTGACATGGGGTAAAATTGTTTATCAGGTGAAGATCTATCTGCCCTGAAATTTTCAGACAAATCGGATAACCTGTTGTTGGGTTGCTGCCCCTGAAATGGTTATTTTAAGGAAATTTTGCAGTTTTTGGTTATTATCTTGAATACTATCATAGATAGAGATAAACTGTAAACAGCAATAATGTTCAGCAGAGTAAGACCTACAAATAAGTCAACATGACCAAAATTGCCAGTCGACCCCTTAAGGAGTAATTGCCCTTTATAGTCAATTTTTAACAACTTTTCATCATTTTTTGTAACTTTTCTAAAAATCTTCTTCTCTAAAACTACTTTGCCAAATTTAATCAAACTTGGTGACAATTATCATTATGGTTTATAGTTTAAAAAATGTGTCCGATGACCCAGCCTACCAAACAAAATGGCCGACATGGCTAAAATTAGAACATAGTGGTAAAATGCAGTTTTTGCTTTATATCTTTGAAACCAAGACATTTAGGGCAAATCTTTCAAGATTTTAATGTCCATCAGAATAAGATATATCCCCTCACAAATTTTCAGTTGAATCGGACAACCTGTTGTTGGGTTGCTGCCCTTAAATTGGTTATTTTAAGAAAATTTTGCAGTTTTTGGTTATTATCTTGAATACTATTATAGATAGAGATAAACTGTAAACAGCAATAATGTTCAGCAAAGTAAGATCTACAAATAAGTCAGCATGATCAAAATTGTTAGAGGACCCCCTAAGGAGTTATTGCCCTTTAGAGTCAATATTAAACAACTTTTCCTCATTTTTGTAACTTGTATAAAAATCTTTAATAAAACTACTTGGCCAAATTTAACCAAACTTGGCCACAATCATAATACTAGGGTATCTATTTTTAAAAAGAGTGTGTAATGACCCCGCCTACCAACAAAGATGGCCGTCATCAGTAAACACATTAACAGGTGAGCGACACAGGCTCTTTAGAGCCTCTAGTTGGTTATTATCTTGAATATTATTATAGATAGAGATAAACTGTAAACAGCAAAAATGTTCAGCAAAGTAAGATCTACAAATAAGTCAACATGACCAAAATGGTCTGTTGACCCCTTTAGGAGTAATTGCCCTTTATAGTCAATTTTTAACCATTTTTCGTAAATCTTAGTTATCTTTTACAAAAATCTTCTCCTCTGAAACTAATGGGCCAAATTAAACCAAACTTGGCCACAATCATCATTCGGGTATCTAGTTTAAAAATTGTGTCCGGTGACCTGGCCAACCAAGATGGCCACCATGGCTAAAAATAGAACATAGGGGTAAAATGCAGTTTTTGGTTTATCACTCAAAAACCAAAGCATTTAGAGCAAATCTGACATGTGGTAAAATTGTTTATCAGGTCAAGATCTATCTGCAACAACAAAAGAGAGTTTTTAACGACCTCAGCTGGCTATCCAACCCTTGCACAATCAACTGAATTTTGCAGAAATCATTAATAGGATAGATTGCCCTTATATGATAATTTTTTATTACCTTTTTGGTGTTTTCGGCAAAGGGGGAGCGGGGGGGGGGGGGGTGGGTTGCGCAACAACAAAACAACTTCACAACTTTCTCATTACT